>LZPO01107912.1:133965-153594 GCA_001675575.1 Neotoma lepida
ACACCAACTGAGGAGGTACCCACAGTGGATGGAATTGGCTCTAAGCCTTTATCATCACACATTTCAAAACTCACTCACCAAGAAGGATATTATACAACAAGCATTTTGTTGGAAGAACTAGTGTGGGAGTCTGTTGGTAAAAATGTAGAGGCAGACTCAGAGGAAGAGAAACTAGGTGTGAATTGAAGAAACATGGGAAGGGTTCTTGTCCTCTGCAAGTAATGCTGTCAAATTTGGGCCAATAATTCAGTCTAGTGATGGGCCAAGGCGGGTACAGACCCCAATGGCAGAAAATATTTTCTATGCAAATGAAAAGGAAGTATGGCAAGAAAAGCAGGCTGCAGAAGGGAAAAGTGATAGGAGAGAGCAATCCTTTGTGTAGACAGAATATGTGTGTGTACATGCATGCATGTGTGCATTCGTGAGTGTGTGTGTGTGTGTGTGTGTGTGGATATACTTGGTAATATATGTTTGTATGGTTACATATGTAATTCACAGATGCAGATGTATGTATATATACACACGTGCACATATATGTATGTGTATATACAGATTTTCCCTAGAAATAGACAAACAGAAGGAACCAAGTGATTACCTAGGAAAGAAGTAATTCCCATTGGATTCTATAGAACAAAACAGAACCACAGGTTCACAGNTAGCCTCGTGGATAAAGAGAAGCTTACTTCGTGGTCAGTGCAGAAAATCCTTTGGCTGAGATTAAACCGGCTCTTATTTTCCTGCTGGAAGAAGAGACCATGGTTTTAGTCCATCTGTTTGCAGTCCTGTCTTCAGCATCCTAAAAGATTCTACCCATTTATCTTCAAAAGCCAAAAGAAAGAAAGGATCATGATCACAATGAGGCAGGCATTTTACAGCCCATGGCCAGCAAGGATTACTGTGATGCTGATCCAGACCCTCCCAACCTCCACCCTGAACTGGACGATCACAGAAGTATGTGTGGGAGGGTCGCCATGGTGTCCTGATGGAAGGGTTTTCACCTGTGCCTAAAGATTCTTCAGGTAGCAAAGAATTTTGACTTGGGGCTTTAATGCCTTTGAATGCACATCAAGAATAACACTGACATGCTCTCGCCGCAGCCTTGGAATCCTAAAATAAATAATAGAAAAATTGTGATTTAAAATATAATTCCAAATACTAACTGGGCCCCGCTGCCTAGATGAGTAATAAGCTTCAATAAATGTGTGACAGGCACAAGGCTCTTCAGTATGAAGAGTAGTGAGGGCTTAGAAATAGAAATAGGTTTTTCATTACATGAGGGATTATGTTCAGCCTGACTGTGGAGCCTGTTCAGCAGGGCCTCAGCTGCATCTCCTGCCTACGGTCGTATTAACCAGTAATAGTAAAATGGGTAACGTGCCGCCCAAGAACAGCGATTTGTTTTAGGGAGGAGAAAAAGGTCGCTTTCTCCTGCTTAAGTCAGGATTACCATTGTTTACCACATACTTTCCCTTAAACTCCTATTCGGCTGCGCTAATGAGCTGCAATCTGAGCTGGTTCCACCTGGGTGCCTACTGAAATTTGTGAGCAAATCAGTGAGCCAGACAGCAGGATGGTCGGGGATACAGCTTATGACTGTCATGGGTTGGCCCACAGGGCTCACTGGNGAGTTCGAAGGGATGTCTTAAATATCATAGGAAGATTTCTCTTTGAGTTTCAAGCCAAACTTGCCCTCTCCAACTGAACTTTCACGGTTCAGTATCTGAAAATGCATCTTTTTTNCCTAGGCTTCGTGTCTTCTCAGAACTGACATGGATCCTGGGGGAATTATGCAAGCCATCATACCTCCTAGTGACCAAAGGGACTATAGGGTCCCCAAGAATGAGTGCCATTTAGGATTTAAGAAGGGGCTAGGGATACAGCACCTATGGTAAGAAGGGTGGATTATCAGAGCAGTTTTCTTTTTCTTTTTCACACACTAATATAGAATTTCTTTCTTGACTTAAACAATGACTCACCGAAACTTCAGCCATTGTTCACCTGGGCCAGGAAACCTGATTCGTCTCCTTCCCAGTTCTCACTGTAAAACCCACCTNGGTTTGCATAAGAAAGTTCCNATCTCAACCAGTTAACTGAGTGCTCATGGGAAAGTAGATTAAAATTNGTGAGTTTTGTTTTACTTAACAAGAAGGAATAGTAAATAGCAGTTATAATGCTAGCATTATGATTTTCAGTTATTCTATGTAAAGTTTAAAGTAGATATTGATTTTTTTTAATTCTTTTTGCTTAGTACATAATCTCATTAGAGGGAAAACACACAGAGACNCAGAACTNGAACTTGAGGATTGGGCTATTAGGATCTAGAAAAGGGGAAAATCCCNGTAACTGAGGGTGACCGGGTGGANGAGGTCACAGACTGGTTCAGTCCTGGGAAAATGGATAGAAATGGAAGCAGGAAGGAGCCAGGAAGCCCTTCAGAGGGCAAAAAGAGCAACAGGGAAGGTGAGAGGCTGGAATTTGTATGGAATGGGGTGGGGGGCAGGAAGGAGCACGGCTGGGGGATACCTGCTACGACCAGTTGAAATGGTAGTGGAGACAGAACACCACCGCATGATTGATGGTCTTCAAATCTGGCAGGAGGTTTAATTTGATTAATTTGGCAATAGGGAGGTACTCTAAGTTCATAAGTGAGAGTGTAATGTGATAAAATTATGACATGATTTCATGTCAATTACCTGCTAGATGCTCCATAAATATTTATTTACTAATTGATTGAGGATTCAGGATAGATTGGGGAACGGGAGGGGAGGCAGGGAGACTTCTCATAAGGTTCTGGCAGTAATCAGTGGGCATGTGGTGGTGATGGCCCTGGTGAGGGAGGAACTACAAGCATTGAGTTTCAGAGAGAATCTAAGAGAGATGTCTTCCAACCAAGGAAAATCTGAGTCAAAATACAGTTTGTTTCATGTTGACTCAGAAGCTGAAGAAGAGAGGGTTTTCTCATATATCTTTCATGGTATATTATTATTACTGTTGTTGTCAGAAAAAAAGAACTGAAAAATTAAAAATTAACACACAATCTTTAAATCACCACTCACTTTTCTGAAAGAATGGTTGGCCAAAGCATTATTTTATTGCTATGTAATTCCACCGGGGCTGGCTGGAAGCCATTCTTTTTTAATGCACTCGGTAAATCTCAGTGCGGTTTCTTTATTATGAGAGAGCCCTTTGATCCAATAAAACCCATCAAGACCCCTTCTGAGGCATTCACTTTAGATTTTGTATGAATGTCTATAGAGAAAAAGAAGGGCAGAACTGGGCTAAAACTAAACTCTAAAAGGCTAACGAAATTCCTCCATAACACAGGCCTTATATGTAATGCAGATCTCGGGAACCAAGAAGAGGCATTGGGCTGTGCACACTGAACTCAGCAGACTCATTTATACACAGAAAACACACCCCAGGACTTGAAGGCACTTGCCTTTTCAAAAGCAGGCTGTGGTCAGGAGAGGCTGGACCATTGCCCTGTGTGAATCAGGGCAGAGAAGCTTACCAAGGAAAATCTTAAAAGAAGAAACTTGCCTTTTGGTCAACTGGTTGGAGGCAGGTTGGAAATGATGACGAATCTGCTACATATGCACTGTATGAGCAGCTTTTGACTCTGATGCATCTGCCCATGTGTCTGTAAATGAGGCTGACTCACTGTACCNGAGCAGAAGGGGGAGATGGATGGAGTTGGTTATGGCTCTGTGGATCTGGGCAGAGAGGGCTAGGCATCAGGGAATGAGCCTTTGCCCTTCTCCCTCCACCTCCCCCTGCTCCACACTGAGGTCTCCATCTATTCTCTGTGCTTTAACATTTGACTGAAGTGTATGAAATGCCCTCTCAGGTGTTAGGTGCCCAGAGTCAAGCATAAACCAGCATGTTCACCTGGGGAATTTGAGGATTCGGTTCTAAACTAACCAAGGTAATTTAGGCTCTGGAGGCACTTCAGTTTGTGCTGTCTGGATTCACTGTGTGGATGATCCTAAATTTAGTCTGTAATTGTGTCTCTATGCTTTCTTTCTATCCCATTCTTTTTGCACCTCTTCAAATCTCCTCTTTGCTTCGGGGG
Organism: Neotoma lepida; assembly: GCA_001675575.1. Classification (NCBI taxonomy): domain Eukaryota; kingdom Metazoa; phylum Chordata; class Mammalia; order Rodentia; family Cricetidae; genus Neotoma; species Neotoma lepida. The sequence continues at coordinate 138,038 of LZPO01107912.1, forward strand.
ATCAGAAAGCTAGCTTTGGCCTAGCTGGGCATCCTGTCTCCTGTCTAGTGATTTGCACAGGGTACCACACGACTTATGGTGTATAGCATCCTAAGTCAGGAACCATTTCCAAGATTAGTTAAGACCACTGTCAGACACTTACCTCCTGTACTTGACCGTGCACGAGAGGCCACACCATAATATTCTGATCAACTNAACCCTACAGCCTGCATGTCCTCCTAAGATCCCACCAGAGACATCACCGGGGTTAGATGTCACATCTATGTGAGATGTAGTCATAATGTACATTTCCANGGAATCCATAGTTTAGTCATAAATGTGGAGGAGACTTTTATGCTGTCTTTAAATATGGTCAGCTCATCAGGCAGGGTAGACATTCACAGGGGAACTGTGCTGTGTCTTGTTGTGGTCCTGTACTGACAACATTCTGAAAGCCTCTTTAAATTACAAAGGGAAGCTACTCTTAGGAATTCAGAGATTGCATGAGAGTTGTAAGACATCCAGAAGAAGTTTAAAGTGGAGTTTGGAATGAAGTGAACAGGCTCTTAACCGTGGGTAAAGTTGTGAGAGAACAGCTTACACTGTTCTTACAAAGCAACTTGTCATTTCTCAAGTGTATAATGAAATAATGTGTATAATGAATTTTCGTGCACAGCAGCCTCTCCCTCGAGTTTTGCCCTCTTCAGTGCTTTGTAGTAAAACAACTGAGTCTCTTCGAACAGCATTTTGTGATCTTAAGACCAAGGGCTCCCCCAAAACACCCAACAGGAAATGTAAAAAATGTAAATAGAACAGGAGTATCAACTCCAAGATTGCTTATTTGTAAGTGAACGGGAATCCTGGCCAAACGTGGGTGTTCATAGAGAATTTTGAAAATTACTGAGAGTGGAGAAGAAGGAAAGGCTTCCTATTCAGTCACTCCAGTGACAAGGAGATCTTTTATGATCTCTGTGTGTGGCAAGAGCAGAGAGCTTGGTAAACACAGTCTGTAAAATAGGAACAAATGCCCCATAAATATTCAACCTAGAGGTGGTACTGGACANTATGGNATAAGGCACTATTTCAGATGACAGTTGCTTCTCTTAGCTGCTCTCATGGTAATCCTTTTGATGAAAAGGGGTTTGTATGAAAAGGATGGTGGGATATAGACCATCAGGTCTATATCAAACATTTTGTCTATGACATTGATTTGATTTGAAGACATCCTTGGCACAGATTGATGTAATACTCCAAATATTATCACTCCTGGGTTTGCAGTCCAGATGGAATAATAACTGGTCACTGCAACTTTTGCTCATTAAGGAGATGGTCAAGGCCCAGGGATGTGCAAAATTATTTCTTCTCTCTTACAACTGTGCTCATGATGCAGGATTACAGTGTAATGGGGACCACTTGCTGTCTCCAGTGAGTTTCACCCAGCAAGATCTTTCATATACCAGGGCTCAGTTGCCCTTAGTACTAGCTCAATGCACCACATCACCTCTTTGAGAATATTTAACAATGTCCATAAAAACCATATGTTGTCACAGCTGGAGGGTGAGTTAGTGGGGAAGGAGGGCCAGGGACTCTGCTGATTATCCTCTAATGCTCAGAACATCCCTTAAGTAAAAGATTATCTGACACAAAACATCAGTTGTACCTGCTGATTTATAATTCTCTTCCCCCACTTNCCTTCACCATCATATCTTTTAAAAGAAAAAGAAAAAGGTTTTCTTTACTTTTCATGTTATTTTTTATGATCATGGTCTTCAACCTTCCTCAGTGGAGGCAAAGAGTAGTGTGAAGTTTGAAGAAGTTATTTGAACTAAGCTGGTCAACTCAGTCCTGTGAGGAGAAAGTTTGGNCCCTCTGAATGTAGACCTTTCCCAAATTTCATTCCCATGAGATGTAGCTCAAAGTCAGCCATTTGTTAAGGACTTGTTACATACAAACACTTCCCACTGAGTATCTAACTCATTGTCCCTATGACTCTATCTTTCTATTTACAATTAGAGAAAGAGACTCAGAGAAATTAAACGATTTGCTAATGGGACATAGCATTGGTGCTTTGGATTTGAGCACCAAGAAGAGGTATATTTAGTTCCAAAGTCCGTGATCTCTCCATTGTATGCTTCCACTGGAGTAAATGGAGTCTGTTGCCTCCATGTTAGCCATATCTCAAGAACTGAAAGATGATACATTCCTTAGCTGGGTCTCTTTTGTAAAACAATACATTTGGGACAGATGGAAGGAAGGGACACAGACAGAAGGAACTAACACAAAATAAAATACACTTCAAAACTGTAAGTGAGAAAAAAAATCTCCAAGTCCTAGTCAAGATGACCGATTAAGATAAAGTTTCAGGGACTGAACAGCTNGCTCAAGCGAGTATGTATTGCTCTTGCTGAAGACAGTTTGGCCCCTGGCTCCTACATCATCTACTCACAACCTCTTGTAACACCAACTCCAGAGTATTTGTTGCCCCCTTCTGGCCTCTCTAGACACCTGCACTCTTGTGCACATAGCCACTATACATATACACATAATTTTTTAAATAAAAATAAATATTTTANAAAAGNAAAGACAGGGGTTCTTTCACTTATAACTTACAAAAATTGGCAACCACTAAAACCTTGTGCTGGCTTGTATCAAGGTTCTTTTTTCTTCGCATAGGTGACATGGTCAGTGTCTTATATTGTTCATGCCCTCAGCAAGTTGGGCTCTTTCTGTGTCTTCACATTGCTAATGCCTGTCCTTGGGCCTCTTTACCTGATCTTATAGGCTCCCTATCCCCTTGTGGCTAATGTTACTCCAGACGTCAGCTCCATCTTTGGGGAGGAGTGGAGAGAAAGAAGAAAGGAAACATTCAAGTTTTATGCCTCTTTCATCAGAAATAGACTAAATCACTTTTCCTCCAATACACATACAAATGGGATGCATAATTTTACTTAGATCATATGAGTCAAAACTGTGTCATATGGCTGTTTTTCATTTCAGGAGAAGCTAGGAAAGCTTTCCTAGACCCATGGATGGCAGGCAACAGGGGAAAAAATGCTTGGAATTATCTGATGTATCCAAAACCCAGCAGTAACTTATTTGAGTGTTTTTATCTTCAAAANCCAGGTTAGGTTTCTACATCACTAAATATAGATGCAACAGCTACTTCTAAGAAATTTCCCTTACATGAGTCTCCAGTGTGGTGCTATCGAAGATGGTGTATTAGTCTACAAGGGCTGCCATAAGGGATACCACAAAACAAGCCAGTAAAAGTCCATTTTCTTACAGTTTTGGAAGCCAGAAGTACAAGGTCAAAGTATGAATCCAACCAGACTCCTCCTAAAGACACTAGAAATGGACTGTGACAGCCTCTCTTCTGGATCTCTTCCTTAGCTTGTGACAGTGCAANTCCACCTTTAGATAGTGTCTTTGTCTATCACTTTATCCAGGTTTTCCCTTTTAAGAAGGGTACCAAGCATAATTCATTGAGGACAACCCTTAAAATCTCATCTTAGTTTTGTCATCTGCAAAGACTCTAGTGGTAAAGACAGACACATTCATAGGACTTCCAACATCATGGGTGTGGTGAGGGGAGATGTATACAAGTCAATGTAAAACACAGGATTTTTCTGAATCTTTCTTAGTATCTCATCAATAATTAATGATGATTGGTACAAGTTTTGAACATTTGTTGTATTCCAATAAATTCATATAGTTTCTTATCAAATCCTCACAATTACCACATAAAGTAGGGGCTGTTATTGTTTCTATCTTACAAAAGAGGAAACTAAGCCACAAAAATATTAGGTAATCTACCCAAAATAGCATAATGAGTAAGCAATCAAGCCAAATCTCAACTATATGGGTACAAACCCTTCAGTTCTTACATCCAACTATTCTGTAGATGCTCTTACCTATAGGCATCTTCACCTCTGATGTAGTAAGTTTCTCATTCATACACATCATATAAGAAAGTTGGTGAGATGGCTCAGCCAGTAAAGTTGTTGCCTGTGTAAAAGCTGGACACCTATGTAAGAGCCAGGTACACCTTGTAATCCCAGCACTGTGGAGACAGGGAATAGAGGACCACTGGTACTTACTAGCCAGCCAGTCTAGCCAAAAGGGTGAGCTCTAGGATCAGTGAGAACCTGTCTCAAAAAATAAGAGAGAGAGTTGGGAAAAACACCCATCATTGACCTCTGGGCTCCACACATGCACGCACAGGTACATATACCTGCACACATGTACACACACACACACACACACACACACACACACACACACATAAGTAGGGCAGAGAAGTTGATTTCCTTCAAGTTTAGAAATATTCCTTTCCACAAAGCCATTCTTTGCCTCCTTAGAAACACAAATAAAACACTTCGTTCTGCACTAGGCATAATGGTTTCCTCTTATTCAAATGCAAGGCCATCTGTGCAAAGTATTTTATTTCATCATTCATTGAAGTTCACTTAAAAGATGAAACCACCCTTAATGGAATAATGAAATGGAAGGATTCCCAAAATGAAGGCAGAGGACTGGAGAATGGGGGAGGAGCTCCTCTAGTTCTTGCCACCAAGCCCTTGCCCGGAGCCTTCTGGATGAATGAAGTTTTGCTCTGATAACCAGGGAGGAAGGCAACCCCTAGGGACCAAAATGAAGCAACACCATTTACAGCCGAAGCATCCGTGGGGCTGAAGCACAGTCCACACTCAGCAGCCGTAGGGTTCTGGTACGAACTGGGCAGACTGATGAAGCTTTGCCTATGGTACAGGCACAGCAATGGCTGAACAGCTCAGTAACAGATTCCTCTCTCTGCAAGACAGTAGTAGTTGCTTCTTATGGTCATTAAAACTCTACTATGGCCATCCTTCTGCGACAGGACCAGAGATGGACAAGAAAGCTTCTACCTGTCAAAGATGGAGGGCTGAAGTCCTAGAGGAACCAGTGGCTTTCTGGANGTAGTTACCCATGTTTCTCTTGTTTCCTCCTGACTGGGGTCAGATCATACAGGAAATGAGAGTGNAAAGCAAGTTCTGGTTATGTTCACATGATACTCTGTCATCTGGAGTGGCAGACAGCAGGCATGACTATTTAGCTGTGTTTTACAACTGCAGGAACCAGTTCAGATAGGGGAAACCATTTGTCCACAGCAGCCACCTGGGATACAGCNGTTTTGAGGCTTTGAAACAGACAGACCCCAAAGCCTATCTTTCCATGATAACATGAAACACTGTAGTAGTTCTACAGTAAAATGCTTCTTATTTGAACCAGTAGAATCTTCTAGAACCAGAAAGGGGATATGTCGCACATAGAGGACCAAGGCATTTCTTATCTTAGCCATGGTGACTCAAGGAGAAGTCTATTTAGTTTGAGTGAAGAGAGAGCTCCAGGTGACTTCTTGTTGGCTCTCCTCAGCTTAGAGTTTGTCTGCTTCCTGATCACTGCTCTTCCATGTGCATAGGGGAGGGGGAGGCACTTCCCATTAGTTCTCTCACTCAGTCAACAGCCATGGGGAAAAGTGCCTCCCAGTTTTCTCGTCTTCATTCCTGAAGGTTAGAAGCTTTCAAGTAAGAAAGGACTAATAATAGCAGTTAACATTTCCTGTGCACTATTTTAAATGCTCACATCCTACTAGAAGAGATGAAAAGGGTTGCTACTGCTTGGCAGGTGATAAAACTTAAGTCTTGGACATTTTCAGTGACCTCTCAAAGCTCCAGGAACTGGAGATAAAGAGGCTTGCTTTCTACTCCATCCTCTATTAACTTAAGGAGTAGCTGTGAAAAAAAACAAAAAAACAAAAAAACGACAACAACAAAAAAAAATAACAACAAAAAAACCAACACTTTCTTTCTCCGGGCCTTGCTTTTCCCCAAAGAGCAATCGTAGCATTCATGGAACTTTCTGTACAGGCCACTAGGCTTTGCGTACATTGTAACAATCAGACTCTGTGGGGGTCCACTGTTTTATCTCAAAAAGGAAACTGAGGCTCAGCAATATCAAGCAGCTGGTGGAAGGTTGCACAGCAAGGTGCTGACTGAGCAAAACCCCCATCACCTAACTGTAATGTTCTATGGTCTCCGTAGGAGTTGTCCCTAAGGCCCTTCTACTCTGGCTTTTGTCATTCCCTTGCTTTCTCTAATTGATGAAGTTTAACACACATTTTCCTCCCCTAATATGGCAAGTCAGTGGTGAGCGTCTGTGACATTTCAAGGGATGTGCATCACCTCCATTTAATTCCCGAATTATAGATGCAGAAGCAACTGGGCTGCAAAGCCTTAAGTTATCTGACCACAACCGGTTAGGGGAGCGCAGAGTAGCTTCAAAGTGGGGCTGCTGAATGTAGCACCCACATCAACCTGGGTTCTGTGGTCCTGAAATTCAGGCACCACATTCACCACCTCTTGGCCTCAATCTCATGTGATCAATGAGGTCATAACCCCCAACCATCTTCTCTTGAAGATGGGAGATGAAGGAGGCATTTTGTTTAGCCAGAACCTGTGGTATCAGTCAGGATAATGCAGAGATTCATATTCCTGAGCTTACTAGATATAAGTTAACCAAGTTATTTCACCTCTGAGACAGTCANACCATCACAAAAATAGTAATAGTAAATACACCCACCTCCAAGAGTTGCTGCACAGTTCAAATTGTCTGGGGCAATGGCTCAGTTGGTAAACTTCTTCAGGTATAATAAGCATTAGGACCTGAGTTTGATCCCTAAAACCCATGTAAAAATCCGGATGCAGCAGCATGCACCAATATAATCCCAACCCTGAGGAGGCAGAGACGGTAGGATTCCTAGGGTTCACAGGCCAGCCATTCTAGCCAAATAGGTGAGCCCCAGGTTCCGTGACTGAGCCTTCTCAAAGAAGAAGGTAGAGAATGACTGAAGAAGACACCTCACGTCAACCTCAGATCACTAACACACACATGCAGGCATGTGTACACTCATATTCACAAGCATCACTACACACACTTCACATGGCACTCAGTTTAAAGTGAACACTTGATCATTGTTAGAAAGAACAAGAGTGGGCCTCATAGCACCACCAGACAAAGCCAGCTCAGGATGGNACCAAGGTTTGCAATAGGCTTGTCCCCAAGGGCACCCTACTCTGACCCTTGCTTCCAGCTTGATCATTCTTTTCCTGCCCTGGAGTTAGCACCACCTCATGTGTCCCAAGCCAGCATGAGGAGCCTCTCATCAGTTCACTAGANGAAAAGGAATGAGGCTAACATAGTAGCTCAGGGCTGGTGGAAGGAACATGGGCTCTCGGGCCTGGTTAGACCTGAATATGGATTCAGTTCTCATTTAAATCCCCCGGAGCTTCCGATTATCAGTGCAGTGTGAAGATAACAATGCCCACCCTTGCTGAGTTATCATTCAGAGTAAACAAAGTGATAATTATAAAGGGCTTTAATAGGTAATAAGACGGAGGCTGTTATTTTTAGATTGGCCAACTCATTTGCATGGGCTCTCAGCGATAGGCCCCTGGGAAGTTACAACCTGCATTTTCCCAGTGTTTNCTTGCCACTCTTATGTGACATTTGTATTCTGAACTTTCCCCCCTTAGCATGTGGCTAGCAAGCTGCTTTTGAGTAGCATCCATGGCTGTTTAATTTGTATTCGGAACTGAAATAGTTTTCATACAGAGCATCCTTCATCAGAGTGTTCAGAAGCCCATTTCTTCTCACTCAGCATCTGGGGCACTCCTCAAAAAGAAAGGGTCTCAGCTGATTCAGTCACCATTCTGGTTGTCTTTGTGCTGGTGACAGTGGTCATTTGAAGCAAACACTCTTCATACATTGGGAGTAGAAGGCAGAGGATAACTTCAAGGTTCTTCATTCTGTCCCTTCCACTAACAGAGAGATGCAAGTGAGTCCTGGGGCCTCCTTGCTGTCGCTCTGATTTTCATATGCCAGCTTTGTTCTATTCCTTCTCAATCTCACCCCCTTGTGCTTTCCCATCTCTCCCCCTTCTAGTCCTCCTGCTTCGTAGCCCCAGTTCTTCTACTGTTGGGAGAAGGTGGTCTGGCTNNGTTTGCACTTATTTTTTTTCCTTCTGTTACATGGAGACATTAACTGCCAGTAACACCTTGGACTTGGGCATGGAGTTCATGAGAAACATAGCATGTAAAATGGCTTTAAAATTCTCCTTACTGTAGAAATGCCAGGATTACAAGACGCACTCCCTTTTCCTCTCTGCCTGCTCCTCTCCTCCTCCAACATCAGGCCTGGTTTCTTCTCTCTCTGAATTTATCCAGCTCACATAATTTGCCTTTTCATTTTGTGAATGGAGATAATTTGTGAATAGAAATTACTTCCAAATGTTTCAAAAATATTTTCTAAGCATTTGCTTTAACACAGTCTTAGGAGCTCCCCACCCCACCCCCTTCTTTTTCTTTTTTCATGAGAAAATAAGTATTTCTAGGGAAATAGAGACAGAGGTAGGGTGGGGGTTTGGGTGTCTTGCTGTTCTCTGATCTCTTTTACTGAAAATGGTTTTAGGTCCCCAGTTGCTAGAGTAACTGCAGGTAAGATTTGTTGATGCCTTGAGTTGAGAAAAGCCAAAGGCTACTTTCTGTGGGCTCTTGTCCCTACAGCCCCAGAAAATAAGGAGTAACATAGGATGCAAAGAGAGGGGTCCAGATGAGTTATGAAATCAGAGCTCATCCAGCAGCTGAGGACTTTTTGGTGAAGTCCTCCCTACATCAGTATTTTAATTTAAAGGCTTATTCTCNTGTCTAAGTGATGTTCAGTTTCCTCCCACACATGATGGGCTTTGTTCTTAGTCCAACCATTCAGCAAACATTCAGATTCTGCCCTTCTCTTTAAGTGCTAATAGCCTAGTGATGATTCCCCCAGGAGGTCCCCATCACACACAGAATGAAAAGAAATGTACAGTCACCTACAGCATAAGACCACTGCAGCCACAGCAGGGCTTAGGAGGAAGTAGGCAGAGAGGGGAAAAAGAACAATTTGTCTGAAAGTATCAAGGAGTGCTACAGAAAGAGGGTGGCATTGGGCTTCTGGGANGAAGGGTGTGTAAGAGTTTGGCGGCAGGGCAAGGTGAAAGAAGTTCATGTCAGGACTGAAGAAGCCCAAGTCAATAAATAAAGCCCAAGGAAACACGGTGTTGGACATGTACAATATGTTGTACCTTACCTCTGTGATTAACNCTGGAGCAAAAAGGATACAGGGAACTAGAGTATTGATGGAGATGGAGCTGAAGGGCATTATCACAAAGACACTTCGTACTGTACAAATGTGTGCTTGGATTTGATTCCTAAGTGGTGTGAACCCTGCTGAGAATTCTGAGTCAAGGAAAGCTCAGAACAATGAAAGCCCTGTGCAGAATGAAGTGAATGGGTTAGTACCATAAGCAGTGAAGGCTAAGTGTGCTATTTGGAAACCCAGATGAAAGGGAATTTGATCACAACCAGGACAACGGCAAGNCAAGCAGAGCGGATNGCGTATTTGAGAGAGACATTTTGGAGGGCAAAATTCAAATTGGTCACTGATTAAATCTCNTGGAAAGGGGAAGGGGACCCTAACATAATTCAGCCAAACTGATCAGATTCTTACTGTATCCTGGACAAAGTGGCCTGGGACTGGCTCCCGGAAGTGGAGACAGTAAATACACTTGCTGATCATCCNCAGCCANTGCATGTTAGACGCTCTGGATGATGTCTAAGCTTCTGGGGTAAGGATGCACTATTTCAATTGTTTCTGAATATGTAAGGAAAAGGTGACAGCAGTGTATGCTTAATAAACCTTGCTGTTTTCATTGTCACTGAATGATGCTATAAGAGAGCAGGTGTTGGGACATAGGAAAGGCTTAAAAGTACCCACTTCTCACCACTTGAGATAATACACTCTACCCACGTGTGATTTAACTGCCCAAGAGTTAGGAACAGTGAACGTACAAGTTAGTAACCGTGCCAGTCTGAAAGCAAGGTGTGGGTTTCTATTCATGCAACAATTATATACTAAGGTCTCTGGAGATAGGACCCATGTTGAGATTTAAAACTAGGCTTAAGGTGGTCATGGGTTAACCTGTTAGATTAACATCAGAGTGGGGTTTGGGAAATAGTGTTGAGGCTGTAGACAGGTTGATCTGTCATGTGTCATGTTAGCTTAGATGCANGCTTGCCTAACCTGCAGTCTGTGGCCAACATGCATCCCAAGATAGCTATTATGTGCTCCAACACATTTATAGATTATGACATCGTGTCACAATGTTAAAAGGTTGAGCACTCCTGATATGACTTCCCCACCCAAAAGCACACTGTTTCACTACAAAAGACAGAGCCTTGGGCTACAAAATGATGCCCAATCCCAAGAGTCTGGAGTCCNCCTTCCTCCCAGTACTACTTAGGTAGGCAGGATACAAGAGCGCCTTGTTGTCACCCAGGAAAGGCATGGGGTCTGGTTCTCAGAACCCAAGGAAGATCTCGGAATACACAGTATATCCTGACTTTTTATATTAATAAATTGNCCCAATGTGTTCCTACAAGATACGTGTGAGCTATAATCTACTAAACCTTACCTGGTTATTACAGTCTCCTATGGCTTTGCTTCTCTGATGCCACTGTTGTTTAGTTTTACTGTCTTGAAAAAGGTCCCTGACTGCCCATGATCCCCCAGGTTTTTGGCATGTGAAAGGGCAAATCGTGAAAATGAAACAGTTGCTGCTTCACCTCGGGGCACATCTGTCAGGGGTCCACGGTTGGGTGGGATGGAACCTTTACCTGCCTGCTCCCCAAACTGCAGTGTTGGCTTTGCTGAATCTCAAAAGTCCCTAAGCTAGGGATGTCTTTGGACCCCGTCCAGGCCATTTCCTTCTACGCTCACAGTTTTGACGGACTATTTTCTCCCTCTGACATCGTTGGATAGGTGACATGCCAAACCAAAGTTAGAAGCGTTACACGACATTTCTTTGAGTGCAGTTTCCATGGTTCACCCATTCATCTGCTGTGCTGGAAGGGAAAATGCAGAATCAAAACTCTATTAAATAGATGTGCCAAGTAACGAAGGAGAGGAAAAAAAGAAGAAAAAAGTTTCTTCAACTTTTATATGCTCAGAATTGTCTCACAAGCATATTTTTGTTCCTTTCCTCTATTTAAAAAATTGATAACCTAGAAAGAAAAGTCAGGAGCCAGGACTAGGAACGGTTTGTGGAACAAAAGTGGCCCCTACTGGTGGCAAAGCTATGCTCAAATGTGAAGTTTAGATTTGTGCATGACCTTGACCAAAGTTATATCCTCCTGAGAAGTCTTCCTAATGATTTTCTATGTCTGGAAGGGCAAACCCTCTTTAGATGTATAAATATTAAAAAGCACTCCTCCAGCATAAGGGCACTGGTTTCAGGGCTACAGACCGGCTTCTTCGGCTTGTAATTAAAAACATCTACTGGATAACTAACCAGCAGCATGTTTGCTTAAAGAAGCAAAAGATGTAAAGCTGATTGGGTCACACACTGCAGTGGAGTGACCCGTGGGTATCTGTTCCTACCCCAGGTTTCTGGAGATGTCTCCCCAGTTCCAGCTCTCCCAGGCTCCTCCAGCATTGGGTTAGGAAANCCACTGCATTCCATTTACTTCTGTCTGAGATTTTTCTCTCCATCCTGATGTCACTCTTCTGGGATTTGATTTTTGTACCCTTTACTCTGTGTCTTAATCTACAGAAATGGTTCTTAAAGGAAAATCATAACACCCTGGATTAGGATCTACAGTGAAGGTCTCAGGAAAAGCCCTCACTGACTGTAGTTAGTAGGTAAAACAATCACTAATGAAGTGTTAGAGAGTTGTTGTTGCTTTTTTAAATAATAGCATGTGTGGAGTCCTTTCTTCCTTTTTAAAAGTAGATCCCATAGACAAATACAAATGGAGCAATAAGTTGTGGTTTCTCTAACTCAGTGAAAGAAAGATAGACTTGAAATTCACTCCTTCCTAAATGGTAACCGGCCGTCGCTGTTCATTTTTTACCGGGTCTTAAAAACAGTCCTGTCAACCACATTTGTGGATGGGAAGCTGAGAGCCGGAGGTAACTTGTTCCTTGCCGTGCAACAATTAAGCAGCCGTTTCAGACTACCTTCTGACCCTACAACCTATGTACTCCTAAGGACATAAAGCAAAGGCAGGCTTCCTTCCTCCCTCCCTTCCTTCTTCCTTCTTTCCATCTCTCCTTCCTTCCTTTCAAAAATACTCACTGCGTNCCTATGAATGGGCAGCACTTTGCCAGGAGATGAAGGTCTGGGGCTGAGATAGATGGACAGATGTCAGCTCTTCTCTGACACTGTTTACTGTGCCTACTTACCTTCAGCTTCTGCTGGCAGACTCTCAGATCCCAATTTGCATATTCTCTCCCAATTTACATTCTCTCTCTCTCTCTCTCTCTCTCTCTCTCTCTCTCTCTCTCTCTCTCTCTCTCTCTCTCTCCTCTCTGTTGATAGGTTGTAGGCATAAATATCTATTGAATTAGTTTTTTCCCAAGAGTTCTTAAAACCAGTTTTCAGTGAGTCCAGAATGTCTCCCAAGTCCCACTGAAAGACACCAAAACATGTTATATTTTCATAGTCGGCCACNCTTGGCCATAACATGCTATGTCTGGCCATCCTCGAGAGGCCTATTCTTCTGCATAGCTCTTCAGCCTTCTACTACTTGGGTTAAATTGGACTTTGTGCATTTAAAATAAATCCCTGCCAGGCTTGGGTCCAGCATGATTAGAATAACAGCGGTGGTGAGGGAGGAGGGTTTTTATTTCTCTGGACCCGTAAAACAATCCATGCAATGAACCTTTGTCGTCCTCCGTCCAGTTATACCAAAGCACATGTAGGGCTTGTTTGTTTTTATTTTCAATCTTGANAGGAAGGGCTAGGGAAGAATTGTTCCACAACAAGCTCAGAATTGTTGCTGGCTTCCTGGATGGTTGTTTTCACCCTCTGAGATTGGGGGCGTGGAGGGCAGCCATGTTCCTCACCCTTTCTGCTCTGCCTGCTCAACATTGCATTTTGTCCACCCAGCCGGCACTCTGTAATCAGTGTTGCATGCGTCAGCTTTTAAGCGCTCCCGGACCACCTCCCTTGTCTTTCTTCAATCAATGGAAGGAGTTTGTTTGGCCACTAGTGCTTGGGTAGTGAGGAACTTGGATTAGCACGACAGCATTTGCTGCTGTCCGAATGGGACCTAATAGAGTTAGTAGAGAGGGGTCTTTGGCAGCCGTGTTTCTGACAAGGAAAGCTTCTGTAAGCTTGCCTTTGTTTAGAAATATGAACTTCGAAACCCTACTGCAGAGAGTGTCGGCAGCCACACTGATCCGAGGCCTTGGGCAAATTCATTTGAATTGCTTTGAAATTGGATATTCAAAATTCAATAAAAATAAGCCAGCCTGATGGTACAGCTGCAGCATTCCACCCATCCAGCTGGGTAAGCCGCGATGATTTCCAGGCCGAGGACTAGAAAGCCTGNGTGCGATGGGAAGATGAGCTCTGGAGCTGCCAGAAAACTCTTCCTGGCAGCCCAGCCCGCCGACGGCTCCCTGCCAGCCGACTCACGGAGCAGGGCTGCTTTGGCACTAAGTGGCTCCTCTTGCTGGCCTGCCCAGGCAGAGATGAGGTGCCTGCCTCAGTCATGGACAGGGTCCAGGGGGAGGGAATGCCTCAAGGACAAATGGATGGGGTGTTGGAAAAACAATAAAATCATAACACTCCAGTTGTTTGGAGAATGGCTGGACTTCCCAAACACTCTGCTGCAGATCCAGAGCCATCAGACACGTAGGCGGGTTTAATTAAATTGTATGCAGATGCAGGCAAACATTGTAATTTGCCCTTGGGCAAATCCTGCAGTTTTTGCCTGTAACAGGGGACCTAACATCCTGGAGGCTGCTTTCTTGCCACCTGCCAGGGAAGGTCCCTTCTCATCTTGGACCAGTTAGAAAGGCTATTCTCCCAGGGGTTTTAAGGGAGACTGTTATTGTCTCCCTTATCTCCTTGCTTCATAGGCATTATGATAGGGCATAAAAACTAAAAGCCTATATGGCAGGAGATATGCTCATGTATGTATACATAAGCTTAAACATATATGTGTAATATATATATGTGCATTTACAGAGATTGTAGGTAGGTAGGAAAGTAGGTAGAAAAATGATAGATAGATAGATAGATAGATAGATAGATAGATAGATAGATAGATAGATAGATAGATAGATAGTAGATAGATTCCACATGGAAGAAATGTATCCTGTGAGTCCTAAGCAGTCTGTTCAATTTTCTTTATCATGCCTATCATATCCCAGGCATGAGCCTAGGCTCTTTTCTCTGTTGGAATTTGTATGCATGCCAACTATTTCAGGTCAGATTCCAGGAGAAATACATCCCTTAACCTTCGGATTGTCGCACCTATACCACCCACAGTACCATACCTAAAGAGGGGTAATTGGAGTTCCCGAGTGCAGGGACATTGTGAGCAGCCCACTCCATTGGCCTGCGTTCTATATCGCCAGCCACTCAAGGGCCAGCCATGAAATTTAATTTGGAGTCTTACAGACACGTTCTGAATCCGAAATCTCAATAATAACTTTCTCTTTGCTCAGCCTTTTAACTGTGAAATTCAGTTGGGGAGTTTCGAAGCAGCAGGTAATGTCACAGCACTCCAGAGGGATTTTGCCAGAATTCTACTAAAGTGCTTGCAAGTGTCATTTCCATATTTAACTAATTTCAGTTTTTAATTAGCTCCATGTGAAAAATGAGAGTTCATGCTGAGCTCCTCTGTCAGCACAGACGCTTGTTTCCTTTCTAGGATCTCAGGACAATTAAGAAAAAAAGAGTTGATGCTACAGTAAGTGTGATCATGCATAGCTCGCTCAAGCCATAACATTGTTCCCTGACAGTAAGAGGTGGCAGTGCCAGGCCTTGCTCGCCAAACTGGGAAAGAGCAGTTTAGGAAAAGGGGTTGTACATGCAGATTTGTGAGTCCTGAGTCCTGGGTGATTTCTTAGATACAGAAAGTGTGTTCTTGTCCCTGGCTTCTGGGAGATGACCTCAGATGAGGTTTTGAAAGAACACTGTATAAAACAGATAACTGCAAAGGTGCTGTTACTATGGGAACACGGGTTTCCCAGGTACCATCTCTGAGCTACACAGCAGCATCCAGGTATTTCGAAGGTCATTGGATTTCTGATTCTTAAGGCCTTGGAATACAAAAGTAACCTCTTTATGTTTTAAGTTTCAAAATGCAGTGCAGACATGGAAATTTGTTAATCCTACATTCAAAGTGTAAATTTACCACTTGGGACTAACATGCAAATGGAAAACTACAGTCTTCAAAAAAAAAAAGGTGTATTGAGAGGTTGTGTTTTGCATAAACTGAAAAATATTTGATGTGATCAGGTTTCAGAAACAATTTTGAGGAAGCCAAACAAATACAGGTCCTGCATCTCATTTGCATAGCATCCATGCTAATGGCATTATTTGTTTAAAAGTAGAGATTCGTTAAAAGTTTGGAAAGTGATTAAAATGGAAAAGTATTTGACACTTCACTTTAGTACTAACTCTTGGAGACCGCTGCAGAGAGCTGGAGGCT
>LZPO01107912.1:154370-171979 GCA_001675575.1 Neotoma lepida
TCTATCTATTTATGTATTTATTTTACTTTTTTTTCTTAGTGTTGGGTAATTGTTCTCTGTTGACAATGAATGTTAACCGATTGCCAGCAGGACATTGGAATGTAAGTCCCATAAAAGACCTTCAAATACCACATTCAGGTGGCTTGAACCCCCAAAAGAGGATACACAGAAGCAGGCTTTTCTCCCAAGTTCTCGTGGTGGCTACCTGGGTAAAAAGAGCAAGTATCACTTCGCAGATCAAGCAGGTTGCCTTTTTGATATGAGGTCATAGCACANGTCCTCTGGGGTAGGCAGAAATGTCAACATAGAATTTTTTAGGACGTGATATGTTAAAAGATGGAGACCATCACTGAACATAAAAAGACCACTCCTAAGTTCCTCAAACTAAAATTATTGCTACAATGAGAACCGATGGCCAGCAATAAAAGCCTAGTTGTCCAGTGAGCCTTGCCATTGGAATTTGATCTCCCTACTTGGGGAATTCTCATTCCCCAAAGGGTGCAGTGCTTCTCTCATAGATATGGACATTAAAAAAGAAGGGTGCCTGGGTGGCGGTAGGGTTTGTCCACCAGATGGGAAATGGGGACAGCTCTGCCATGGTCACAGTTTCGGGGCTGGCTTACCTACACCTGCACTAACAGTGTTGGCTCTATTGTGCTGCCCTGGCGAGGTGCAGGGGGTGCAGGGGCGGAGGGTGGATGCGAAGGGATAGGGAATGAAAGGGATCAAGATACATGATGTGAAAAACACATAGAATAAATTTTTAGAAAGAGAGAGAGGGGGATATGACTTCTGATTTAGCTTCCTGAGTGACTCTCTATCCCTAGCCCGAGATAGGAATCTACTTTGCTTTGCTCAAGATGTGGCCCTAGGCAGGGCTCTTGGTGTCTCAGAGGACAGCTACAGTCACAAAAAAGCTTCCCCTGATCCAAGGAGGTGGGAGCCATCTTCCTTTCAATGGTGTGGACTCCTCTGCTAATGCGGGTAACAGGTAGAATGTTTATGTCTACATAAACATTCATCCGTCGACATGGGGATCAGCAATGAATGAGCGCCTGAAAAATGCCTTCATTTCCTCGGGCTCTGAAAATATCCTGCACTCTGGAGGAAGAAGTCACAATGCCCTGCAGAGAGAGTGCAGCGGAAGGTTGCCGAAGCAAAGAGAAATCCTGAAATGAGATGGGAGACATTCCTAAGAGGATTCTGGATCTGAGAACTATGGGTAGAAGTTGTGGACTTATTGCTAGAGACATTTCGCCATTATTAATAAATCATCTACTTATTTATTAATTACCAAACAAATACAAGATAAGCAAATGAGCTCTGACCATCGAGCCCAGGACCACATCCCAGCATTTCTATTTATAAGCACAGATGGATTACTCAAACTCTCTCTGATCAGTTTTCTCCTTGGAAAATGGGCCCAATAGTAATAACTATTTAATAAGGGCTTTGTAGATATTAAAGGCGATAGTTCTTAAATATCCCTTTAACATGGTGTTTAGAGGAAAAAGAAAAAAAATGAAGAAGACAAAGAAGAAGAAAAGGAGGAGGAGAAAGAAGAAAAGAAAGAAAGAAAATGCTAACCAGAGATATTTTTAGTCCTAAGAGTACAGGAGTGAGCCTGTCAGATATGTTTGCTTCCTTTCTGGATCACATGGTGGCATACACAGGTAGAACCAAGTANAACTTGTCACTCCACAGCCAAATGTCAATCACCTTTCCCATTTCTATGTGAAATAAAGGGAATGGGACCCTCTGAGCAAGAACAAACTAATTAGATCAAATCCCTGATTAAAAGGATAATCTCTCCGTGTGGACAAGTCAGTTATGTTTGCACCTGCCAGGAAATGAGCTATGCATGTGCGTGTGTATACACGCACACACACACACACACACACACACACACACACACACACACACACTGACCTGGACACATTTCCCAGAGAGAAGAGTCTTCCTTACCCAGTGAGAGCTGGCTGTGGCGGGAAGACACAAAGGCACCTCGGGGTCACTAACACTTCATTTAGCAGTTGGTTCTAAATATACAGCTATCTTAGGACAAGAAAGAACGGTCCCCTTCAATTCAAACATGCTGCCCAGCAGTCCCTGTCCTGGCTTCTTTATTTGACTAAAAGACTAGGTAATTCATCAAGGATTTCCAGGCACAGTAGCTTCTTAGGTAGCACAAAGGAAAAGATGATCGGCTCAAGCATCTTGCCTAGAACTGAGATTGACTTTGGACTAGCTTTGGGGTATCCTAAATCCAAGCACAATCACTTTCTGGTGAAGAATTCTGGACCGTCTGCGAACTGAGGGTTCTTTTTGGACACTTGGTACTTAAAGAGCTACTCCCCGGGACCTGAATGGAAAAGTGTGTAAGGAAAATAAAATCAAAGGCATGTGATTTCCCTACTGTAGAAGTACTGTGGAAGGACTCCAGCCTTGCCTGGTTATTGCCTTATGTTAAATATTCTAACAGGGAATAAATCTCTCTGTAGGTTTTGTTTGCTGTTTTACTTTTGTTTCTACTTTTATTGTTTTCCTCTGTGTGGAATGCTCTGGTAACAACTGTTTGTTCTCGCTGTCTAAGAAGTTCAGCACACGGGTACTACAACAGATTTATGCGGTAGTAAGAAGACATCCACCTATTACTTTGTGTAATAAACTTCCTTCCAGAAGGAAGAGAGAGAGAGAAATGGCTTGTGCCTCACTGGCAGGGCAAATTTAGTGAACGTCTACAGGAATCATCAAGGCTGGCACACGTGGAGCTTGCAGAGAGCTTTAGGNTCCACGTTTTCTGCTCATAGTGGAGAGGAACTGGGCTCAGGAAGGCTTATTGTGTGCCTTCTCAGGAGACAGCCTTGGAGACGGGGCTGGACCAGCTCACCAGTCTCATGCCACATGCCGACTTTCTTGATATCAGATGTCTCTACGGAGCTTGGCAGCAGTCGAATCACAATTTGGTCCTAGCTGAATTTTCTGATAAATCTGTGGGTCCCACCCAGGACTCAGTGTGGTTGATAAAAAGAGCTGTCCATATGCTTTGCACACCAGACAGCCAGGCAGTTTTGACACTTTGGGGAAAGTGTAAATGCTTGGTCTGAATTCTCTTCTAGGCAGAAAGCCATCCCNGTACTACACAGAGAAGGGATTTGGGGGTACACTAAGCATGAACGGTGTTCTCTTTACCCCTTCAGACTTTTAGGAGAGCTGTGATAGACACACAATTAGGAGCCTAACTGCTCACACCAAATCACTNGGCGAGAGGGTGACCACTTTAAATGTAAGATGTCTAGTTAAATTTGAATTGCAGATAAACAACAAAATGTTTTTTATAGGAGTAGTNCCAAATATTGTGTGAGATACTAAAATCTAACCTGAACCCTACTTTATTTGATATATCTGGCAACTTTCCTTGATGGCCATGTCCTTATTCAACACCCTCTTAAAGTAAGATGCTAAACCCAAGGAGCATGGATAGCATCTTCTCAGCCATGATGATTAGCCCAAAAAATGGTCAGTCATGTGACCCCATGAATCCAATTATAGTTCTTGCCTCGATTATTTAAAAATAAAACTTGAAAAATTAAGTTCTCTTTTTCTGATAGTCCAGGGACTGGGAAATTGGAACGGAAGTCAGCACAAGGTCCTTCCCTAGGTCAAGCTTCTCTNGGACTTTCAAATGACTAATAAAACACCAGAATTTAAGTGGCTTATAAATAACTAAAATTTACTCTCACAGTTCAAGANACTGAAAAGTCAAAAAAATNAGATACCAACACACTTTCAAGGTCTAAAACAGCTCCCACTTTCTGGCATATAGATAGTACCTTCTAGCATCACTTATGTGGTAGAAGNAGCTTGGTAGCAATTTGGAGTCTTTTCTGAAGGGCACCAATCTCATTCATGAGTCTTCAAGATTAACCACCTCCCACAGGCCCTACCTTTTTAACTTGAAATATAAGACTTCAACATGTGAGTTTAGGGGGACAACCTACCGACTGATAGTACAGACCATTGATAAAAATTAAAATCAAGTTTATTTGCCAGGCAGTGNTGGNTCATGCCTTTAAATCCAGTACTTGGGAGGCAGAGGCAGGTGGATCCCTTTCAGTTCATGACCAATTTGGTCTATAGAGTGAGTACCAGGACAGCCAAGGCCACACAGANAAACCCTGTCTTGATGAAAAACAAAACNATGTTCGAGTAGCTAACTACTCCTGCACTTCCATAACCTAATGAATAACCTCCAAAATGATTAATTTGTGATTAAGACAGGACAAGGTAAGGCATCCTAAGCAGATACATTAGCTGCTTGGTTCAAACCATGGAGTTGAGCATCATGGACCACAAGGGAAACAAAAAGAATTTCCCCTTAGAATGCATGAAGCCTGGTGGTTGCAACCACAGGCCCCAGCCTCATGTGCCATTGATGCAAGTTCAGCAAAGTATCTAGCTTTGGGTAGATTTTTTTTGCCAGATAGAGGAACAGGGGTGTTCACTCCAAGGAGAGCTGANANCCCTCAAGGCATGTCTGCCTCAANCAGGGAGTAGAAGGAGGGAGCCACTTCAGAGACACTGTCTGAAATATCTCCTGCCTAAAAATAACTCTTCTCTGCCTGGCACAGTGCCCACATTTTCCATCTTTAGGATTTATATGTTTGGCTNAAACCATTAATTGTCCCTATAATTGCACGTCCATTAATGGCAGAAAATGTGATGTTGTGGGGAGGTCTGTGGATGAATGAAAACATGAAGCTTCAACAGATTTTTTNAAATATAATTCCATTGAGGTTGCTGATAATTTGAACAGGAGAACTCTAAGTTGTGTGGAGCTCCAGGGAAGTTAGGATGGGACAGAAAGGCGTCCACGCAGGTGGCACTGATGAGTTTGGGGGAGGCGTGGGTCTCTCCATTTGGGGTTCATCTGAGCCAGGCAGAATGGATAGAGGTCGGTGCCTGAAGGAGAGACAAGCATGCTGAGAACAGACCATTTTACCACTGTACTTTGCCTCGCCCTGGTTCCGNCTTCTCCAGGCCCCACCCCCGTTTTCCACCTTGGCTTGAATCTCTCTTTTCCATTATTGCATCTTCCCAGCTGCTTCTGCCATGCTACCTGTGTGGGCAGAGTTCTAGTGNGCAGACCTAAAGGGAAGTGTCTGGGCCCTCTCCGCCTGCTTGGAAACAGACAAGAGGAGCTTGTTTGTTATCCTCACGTTCTCTTTCACTAATTGCTGTCAGCCTGGCCTCCCATACCCGTACTTCAAACCTGAACATCCGTCACGATCTCCTGGAAGTTTCAGTGATACACAGGTACTGCAGCTCCACCCTTGAATTCTGGAGTGAGGCCCAATAATTTACATTCATAGCAAATTCTCAGTTGATGGTGATGCTGAAGCTACTAGCCTATACTGCAAGCTTTTTGAGATGCGGCAGAACTTGGTCATCATGGTACCCCAACAGGCACAGGACAGGGGGCTGGAATATGCTAGTTATCTGAGGTCTGCCAGGCCCTCAAGCCTTTGCTGTTGCAATGTCAGCGCTGCTGATGGAAGTACTCAATATGCAGACATCAGGGTAGAAGCAGAAAACTGTGTGTTTTACGTGTCCAGAATATCGGGGGAAAGGATTAAAGGTNGAAATCTAAGTGGGGAAAAAAGATGGAGGTTGGAGCTTATCTTGAAGCAGCATTTGCATGGAAACACACTTGCTGCTTAAACTGTTTGTAGTAGTTTTAAAGGAGGCTGATGGAAGCCATTCAGAACACCTCTGTTGCCCTCGCACTGCTTTGTGTCGCTCCTGATTTCACACTGGCATGAGGTATGAAAGCCAAGTCTGCAAGCCTGGGGTTCCTGTTTCAATGTCACCCCAAAACAATAGCTTCTAAGGTGGGTGCAGAGATGGGATGAGAGCAGAGGACTGCTTTTCTGCACAGATGCCAGGCCTGGGGAGTCATCTTCTGTAAAATGAATCTGGGGAAGAGGATTCAGCCCCAAGTATTTTCCTGTGTGGGATACTTGCAAAAGACATACACACACACACACACACACACACACACACACGGGGGCGGGGGAGGGAGGGAGAGAAAGAGAGAGAGGGAGAGGAGAGATTCTCTGTCTCCTGATATTTCTGCTGTAAGAGACAGGAAGCACTCCAGTGGACTCCGCTAAACTGTAGATATCAAGNCCAACTACTTCCAGAAAAGCTTGGGCAAGGTACTTAATTCTGTCTAGCCCTGGTGTATCGGACTATAAAGAGGGGTCTAAGGAAAGCATCTGCCTCGAAAGCTATAGCATGAAGTGATAAATGTATAAANTTGAACCACATGGATCTACCAATATTCTACCACATTTTTAATCCACCAAAATATGGAAATTTCATGTCTAAACCTGTAAAGTGCTATCTTAGTTAGGGTTTTATTGCTCTGAAGAGACACCATGACCATGGCGACTCTTATAAAGGAAAACACTTAATTGGGGCTGGCTTACAGTTCAGAGGTTTAGTCCATTGTTGTCATGGCTGAAAGCATGGTGACATGACATGCTGGCAGACATGGTGCTGGAGAAGGAGATGAGAGTACTATATCCAGATCCAAAGGCAGCAGGAAGAGATTGCCACACTGGGCACGGCTTGAGCATCTGAGACCTCAAAGCCCACCCCAGTCCCCATGACATGCTTCCTCCAACAAAGCCACATCTACTCCTACAAGGCCACACCTCCCAGTAGTGCCAATCTCTATGAGCCTATGGGACCATTTTCATTCAAACCACCACAAGTGCTTAGTGACTGGCACACGGTGGGAACTACCTTTGGTGTTGGCTCTTCTTCATATGCAAATTGTATTGATTTGGCTGATAACACCTGTGGTATAGTGAATCCTCAGTGATTACTGGTGGAATCACTGTCTTAAGTAGATACTGGGATAGTCCCCAAACACTCCCATGGTGGTCTGGGGCAGAGGAGGTGAGCTAAGGCCTAAATCTCTCTAACATGAAGGATTAACCACATAGATTCAGCTCCCTAACACACTTTGTACTCTGGCCATAAAGAGACATCCTCCAGGAAGAAGGGGTATTCAGCTGGAAGTCTGTCTGTCTGTCCCCTACAACAGAAAAGCCTGAGAAAAAACAAGTGGGGAACCTCTCTTCCGGTCTCTTCTCCTGCTGGTGTTTCTNTCTGTCTGGCTGTGGTGTGAAGGGAGAGGAGAGCACAGAAACCACGGAACGCTGNTGCAAAGGCACAATAGGAGCATAGCAGGCAATACTCTCCAGATGTGACTAAGACCACCTGCAGCACACAGTGTGACTAGATGGAAGGGGGACATTTCTTAAAGCAAAAAAAAAAATTTCATTTTTACTGAGAAAGAAACACTGCATATGCTCATCTCCAAACATTTTTTAGCATCCGGGACATTCTATACTGACTTTTTTCAGTAGTTATATTTTTTTTTCTAATGTTTCACAAAACCTTAGGTTTGATAAAACACATGAAACTTTTAATTCTGAAGGCACTATTTAGGCATGTGACTGCACTGGTTAGCATTCTTTACAGTGGAATTGGTTTTAAAATAGAGNCAAGAAAAAATGGTACAAGTGAAACCCATGGGCATGACCACTGATGACTGAACTTGGGAAAACACACCTAAGAACTCTGGCTCTAAAAGACACTCGATAGCTGAGTTGGAGTGGGGTAGGGGTGATTTAATCTCTCTAAGCCTCAGTTTTTCTCATCTGTAAAATGGGAATAATAGTTACTACCTCAATTTTTTAAAATTATCAAATGGGAAACATCTTAAAATCAGATAGGAATTGAGACCCTGCATAAAGAATTTAGTAGGTTCTGTTTGTTACTATGATCATTGATTCTTAGGCTATAATGCCATAGGACCAACATAGGTTAGATGTTTAAATACAAATCTTCAAAGCATTCTTTCCTTTAATATATATTTCCTATGTAAGCATGTAGAAAGAAAGAAATGTAAGTAAGAAAATATAAGTTCAAGTCTAGCCTGATTTCTAGAAAGGCTTCCAGGCCAGTCTGGGCTACATAGCAAAACCCTATCTAAAAATAAAATCTGTGTGTGTGTGTGTGTGTGTGTGTGTGTGTGTGTGTGTATTATGTGAGTATGTATATGTGCATATGTATGTGTGTTAATGTGTATACATGTGTATATGTATGTGTGAGTATGTGTATGTGTGTATGTATGTGTATACTTATGTAGGAATGTGTATATGTATATATGCAGATGTATATGTGAATGTGTGTATATATGTGTGAGTATGTGTATGAGCGTGTTCTTCTCAATTCTGTAGCATTCTAACCCTTCTGCTGGTCACAGGGACAAATTACAAAAACAGGAAAATGGGGAATGCCCTTACCAGCTGCAGCACTGGGAGAGTAGGCCCTGCCCCTCGCCTAGGCAGCACAGCAGAGAGGCCTGATGGTCGGAGGTGAGGGTGACCCAGCCCCGATGTGAGCAAGGGAGAGCTGCCCCCATTACTCATCTGACATGTGGCGGCATAGACGGAGGAAAGATGCCCTCCCCCTGCCCCCCCCACCCATCAATGACTGAGACAGGTGGAGGAGCTGGCCCTGGAGTCATAAGAGCAGGAGGGCTGTCCCTGCCCCTCACCAGCTGCAGTGCTCCGGGCAAGTGGCCCTTATACTTCACCTGGGCAGCACAATGGAGCTGACCCTGATGGTGTAGGTGTGAGAGAGTAGATCCTGAGGGTGTGAAAGCAGGAGAACTCCCCAACACACACTTGCTCATTGCTGCAAGAGGTGAACTAGCTGGGGCAATGCTGGAGAGCTCCCCCTGGTGGTGAGGACAGGAAAGAGCCGGCGGGCAGACCAACCCTGCAGCTGCCCAGGCCCAGAACCAGGGTCATGAATTGGCCCACCCCAACATCCACCCCATCTAAAATCTGCTGGAGTATATGAAGAGACCTGACCCACAGACCCAAAACTGCAGGATCTCCACAACCAGGATATCCAAGAAGAGTCCCAGTGAGGGCCCAGCATCCATAGTGCAGCAGAAACCAGAGGTCTGGAACCAGACCAATGACTCTTTGCAAGTAAAGATCTATGGACAAAGGGGTTCACTGCGTGACTCACTGTGTTACACTGCAGCTTCCATGATGAGATTTTTAATTTTTTCCCTCTTTTTTTCTCTTAAATTTTTTTTAAGATTTATTTATTATGTATACAGAAGAGGGCATCAGATCTCATTACAGATGGTTGTGAGCCACCATGTGGTTGCTGGGAATTGAANTCAGGACCTCTGGAAGAACAGTCAATGCTCTTAACCTCTGAGCCACTTCTCCAGCCCTTAAATTTTGTTTTTTGGTTGTTTTTGAGGGGTGTGCAGGGCCGGAGGTCAGATGTAGAAGGACAAGGAAATGAATGGGCTCAAGATACACGATGTGAAGGACACATAGAATGAATAAAAAGAAAGTTTCAAAGAAAAAGGAAATGAGGAAGGAAAATGCACTCTCAATGGTTCAACACGGTCATGGCTCGTGATCTGGGTAAAGATGGCCAGCACGTCACTTATCGATACTGAGCCATGCATATATCTGAAATACCGGGGGTAAGGGGGTGGTGCTCCAGACAACCGACTGAGGCACAGAAGTCTCAAACTGCTCCCACAGGCACGCCGACTCAGGCAACAAGCGAGTTTTATTCCCCTTCAATTCATTTAACTCTAAAAACCAAAGTGTAAAATATTTGTGTTTACTAACACTTTCATTGTTTTGGCAGAACCACATTTTCCTTTAACTGTTGAAAATTTAGCATCTGNACTGAGATTCTGTGAGTGTAAAATACAAACCAGATTTTGAACACTTTGTGCAAACAAAAAGTAAAATGTCTCATTTGGGATTTTTATGTTCATGACATGTTGAACTGATAATATTTGGGTTGTATTGGGTTTAAAACACTACATTTATTTGTACTTATTTAGAGTGGTTAGTAGAAGAATTTAACTTCATGTGTGTTATATTTATGTCGGGCAGTGCTGGCCCAGAAGCAGAATGCAAATGACCTTCTGGATAGAGAACCCCAGGAAGCAGGGTGGGCGTTTCTGAGGAGAGAGCTGACTTCAGTCGGGACAGTTGCTTCTGACAGCTCCAGAGCAAAGCTTAGAGGATCAGAGGGGCTGGTGAGGAGGCACCTCCCAGGGCTCACAGAGTTGTCTCCGGGAGCTAGTCCTAACTAACTGTGGGACCTGGCTAGAGGGGCCAGATTTAGCAAATTAAAGAAAATCCCCAGCAGCCACAGACCTTGGATATGTAGTCTGAATGGAAAAGCTTCCCTTTCTTTTGCAAAGCAGGAAAAATAACATACCATCTCCAAACTGGCTTATGCGTTTACGTACAGTAGAGTTAAGTGGGAGACCCTGTTGGAAACCTCTACCTAAAAACAGTAAGAGATGATAANGATATGCAACCTCACAAACGGGCTCATCTTTCTTTGCCTCCGAATATTCTGCCCTGTGCTGGTTGTATTAGTTGGTATCCCCTTACTGTAATAAAATACCTGAAACAGACTACGTTATAAAAACAAGAAGCTTGTTTGAACTCGCCATTCTAAAGGTTCAAGGTCCAAGCAGCATGGCTTGCTTGGGCTCTGTGATGGACCTCTATGCTGTAACACAGCAGGGGTGTGTGTGTTTCTCTGTCCACATGGTTGCTCTTTTCCTTTGTGAAGCTACCGGGATTCAGTCATAGAGCTCTACCCTAGTGACCTATCTTATTGAATCACTTTTCAAAGGCATCATCTCTAAACACATGGATTAAGTCTCCACTCTGTTAATACCAAGACCTTGGGGATTAAACTCTTGAATGGCCTGGGGTTGAAGCCATACCACTGTCACTAGAGGAGACGCCAGTCCCTCCTAGGGAGTGTACTGGGCCCTGCTTGGCTTGAACTCTTCCAAGAGTTGCACTAGGGGCTTGGAACATAACTGTGAGGAGAGACAGGGAGGCTTAGGATGCACCATACCCAGTGCCTTTCTGCCTCATCATGATGCGCTGTAGAGGCCAGAAATGTCACAGCATCCTGCAGCGCCACAGCCTGTTGAGAGAAATGTGTGTCTTCACCAGAGAGGACNCATGTGTGACTTGAGTGTCACATAAAACCCTTCAAATTAGCTCTATTAAATAAATTGTCACTAACTCAAAATAAATCCAATTGTGTCATGTATCTAATTGCAGATGAAAATGTGGCTTTAAAAAAAAAAAAAAAAAGGGTACAGATAGCTTATGTTCCAGAAAGAATTTGTCCTGCCTTTTCTTCCCAGTGAGCTTTGTTCTTTTAAGTTACCTGTATTGATATCAAGTAGATCACAGTGCAGAGACCCCTTGTGCTCCCCAACTTCCTTCCCTGTGACCTAATCAGGCCCTGGGAAATAAAAGGAATTTTCCAACATGATGTTTCTCTCTATCAGAATCAAGTTTTAAATGTTTCAGGTTAGCTATCTGAAGCCCACATAACTAAAAACCATTTAAGGGAAAGATCAAGCCCAATTTGCTAATGTAGGCTTTTTTTTTTCCCAATTCTGAGTTAAAAAAAAAAACCTTGAGTTAACCATGTCAAAAATTAAAAATTGAAAGGGACACTGGCAGCCTCCCTATGTGCCTAATTTGGCTTTGCTGAACAAATGACCAAACTGAAATGAGAATTACATATAGGATTGTTCAACATCTTCAATTCCTCAAGTCCTTTCTCAGTTCTAAATAAAAGTACAGAATCCACACCCAAATTCACTACAGGAAGAAGCGCGTCTGTGTTGACCACTGGGTCCTCCAAGAAGGGAGAAAGGGAGAAGAGGAGATTTTAACCTCTGGTTTGAAAGCCCTGCCATGGATGCCATTCATCGTAGAGCTCTGCTTATGAATGGAGGATCAGGAGGTATCCTGCTGCCTCTCTGTCGGATTAATGTTATTAACAGATTATTCGTGGCATGCCTTCCATTGCACAGGCTGCCTGTCTGTGGGCCTCAGAGTTCAAGCCAGAAGGCTCTGGGTACCATCTATGGGGGGCTGTCTACAGACANCAGGAGGAAAAAGGAANCCCAGCCCTCTCTGTCCCCTCACCTTCCACCAAAGGAAGAAACTGGCCCAGAGCTCAGTCTGCCGAGGGCTGTCACTAGCACAGGCCTGACCCCCTGGCCACTCCTTCTTGCGGGCGGCTGTTTCACGGGAGACTCCTTTCTCTTTGTTCCAGCTCACATTGCACATCTCCCGATCGATGTGACATCTTATCTTCTAAAACATTCATATGTCTGCTTCCTAGGACTCCTATGGCCGCCTGCCACGTGCCACCCCCTTGCCTTGCCTTTGTAGTCACTCGTGGATCTGTCCCCTCTCTAACAGGGCTGCTGGGTGCTATTCTTAAAAAGAAAAAAAGAAAAAGAAAAAGAAAGAAAGAAAGAAAGAAAAGATACATATTGTTTGGGTTGTCAACACCGAATGACAAGCTGGGGTGGGGATGAGTGTCTAGGTATATATGCATGGATTGTGGGCCTATGTTTTGTTGTCACAAAAGCTCTTAAAACCCCAGACCATGATTTATTTGGTGAATAAAACCTCCGGATATTATCATTCTCTAAAGGTGTTTTGATCACACAGGCGCTTTCTTGAGGAAAGAAAGGCTTTTATTTTATTTCTTTCTGGGGGGGAAAAATAGCATCAAGACCGGAGTGGTCTGGGTGGNAAATGGCACCCGTGTGGCTGATGGCTCTGGGCGTGTGTTTATCTG
The DNA here is from genome assembly GCA_001675575.1 of Neotoma lepida. NCBI lineage: Eukaryota > Metazoa > Chordata > Mammalia > Rodentia > Cricetidae > Neotoma > Neotoma lepida. Next base: position 167,133 of record LZPO01107912.1, read on the forward strand.
GACAAGGATGCATAGACTCCATGGACAATGGGCTGCCTGACCGGCATGGGCAACCGATATATTCCAGGCACTCTGCACAGGAGAAAAACAGTGGCTGAGAGCGTGTGTCTGTCTTGGGCATTGATTTTCTTGGTGCTGCTGGGGAGGGAGGGTGTCATTAGAGGTCAGCTCAGCACACCACACACCACGCCCACACTATCAGCTGAGGCNACCTGCCGAGCATCTGCAACAGGGGCTCGAGGGAGAGGAGCGAGGATGACACTGACTCCATGACCCTACACATCTGGAAGCTGCAACGAGCCCTGTTTGTTTCCTCCAAACACAGGAATTGATTAATCTCATCCCACTCCCTACTCACTGTACTGTCCTGAGCCTGTCACAAGAATAGATTAATGTGCAGGTCCTTCTGCGTAGATTCTTCTTGTCTGGAAAACATACTGCTCCTTGGTCCCGAAGCTGCCTTACAGAACTGTCACCTTGTCCTCATGGCAGATGTGCACTGGGTGACAGAAAGCCTCCCTATTTTGGAGAGGGACCAGAATTAGGAAGGTGACAGACAATCCTTGCTGAGGATGTTTTAGGGCCAAGGTGGGAATANAACAGTGCCTGGAGGGATGGCCAGGCAGTGGCTGTCTCCCCAAAGCCCCCTCTCATTCAAGTGGTCTTGCCAGGATTCTGGGATCCCTTCTCCTTCTCTTCTCTCTTCTGCGTAAGTCACTGGTCCTGAGCTTTGCAAGCATTTTGGAAGCTGCAAGCTGAAAGTTGGACAGAGGCAAATAAGTTTCCTGAGCGTCCTCAAGAGCTAGGTGAGCAAATCCCATTACTGGTAAAGGGATTTGTGGGCGTCACTTCCATGTGGCGCTTTGAAAATTTATTCCATTCAGTGTATTGCTACACTGTCTGCGAAAAATAAGCAAAACCATTTCACCGAGGCAGTTAGGATTTTTAAAAAGGGATTCTTTAAAAAAAAAAAAAAACTCCTTTGAGATTTAAATTTTTTTAATTCCTTTTTTAAGTCTTAAGGCATTTTCGAGAATGTTATTCCTCATGGTTTTATTTGCATCGCTTCTCTCCTGCAGAAGGTAGTTTTGGCTGCAACAGCATTCTTAAAAGGGTACTATTAAGGCATTGCCGAAGCCCACTCCTCTCCACAAAAAGAAAGAGAAGTGCTATGTCCAGCCATACCCCTGAGAATGAGGAGCAGANTGGCCCAGGAAAAAGCCACCACAAGCAAATGTCAGCCAGCCAGGCAGCTGAAGTCACTAGTCCTTTATTTTATATTGGCAATGATGGATCTTTAGGTTAAATAGCAAAATGGCNACTGACCATAGTATGTTCATGGAGGATGAATGTCTGCTTGCAGGAGGTACTTGTTCCTGAGTGGGCTTGGGCAGCATTCAAAGAAGGAGTTCTGCAATCTTCCTGCTCTGCTCAATCTTGAAACCGTTATTCCAACAGAGGGCAGATGTCCCAGGAGGTAGTCGGGAGATATCTCAGAATGGAGTCAGCACAGCAAGGGGGCTTGGGGCTCTTACTCTGAGGTGACACACATCAAGGTGTGAGTCCCAGATTCCCCAGTTAATGGTGGTGTTGTGACCTTGGATGAGTCAACCTCTCTAAACGTCAGTGTTCATATCTGTAAAATACAAATTATATATATGCTTCCTATGGTGATAGGATATCAATAGGATACAGAGGATTTTCTTCCCCTTCAAAAGACATTCTTTGACAAAAAGCAGAGTCCCTCCAAAGGTATCCACCCTCCCCCAACATTACCCACTCTCCACTTCCCTTTTCTGCTTGCTAGACTCTAGCTTAGACTGCTGGTTCTCCATGTCAATTGGAACTGCCATGTCACTGCCGATGTCTTTGTGTGAACTTACCCATCATGACACCATCCTTGACCAGTCTCCATTAAAGGTCAAAGAAGAAGAAAAAGAACTTTACATTCCCCATCCCCTGTCCCTCTGGACACCTGAACCTGTGCTCTGCTTTTCACATGTGTTTAGTTTCTCTGTGTCCCACTAGAATGTAAGTTCCATGAAAGCAGGGATTGTGTTTTGCCAACTACTTTATTCCCAGGGCCAGGACACAATTCAATGCACAGTGTGAGCTCAATAAATATTTGCCAAATGATAAATAATGAATAAATGCTGCCATTAAAGTAATTATCCCAGTCCCTGGCATGTTGTCAAAATAAATGGAAATCATCATCATGGCTGAAGTCGCTCATTTGCATGTGTGGATTTTTTCACTGCTCACTGCTAAGGTGCCTTTACAGTGTCCAGTAAGTTCAGGGTTAGCACCTGCGAGCATGAGCCCTGCTCATCCCTCTCTCAGCAGGTTCCATCCTTTCGGGAGGGGCACCTTGGGAATCTGCTGTTTCCCACAGGAGTCCTGGCATTGTGGCCTTAATTGGCTGGTGCAAAGCCAAGGAGATCCAGCCCTGACCCTTCCCATCGTCTTCCCATTTCCGAATGCGCTCTGACATCAGCTCCAAGGCCCTGTGTGTCTCTGCCTGCATGCTGAGCCCCAAGACCCAGCAGGCTTGGCTCCTTGCTTTCCCTCCTGGGGCCCTGCTTGGCCTGAAGTCTTGCGTTTTCAAAGGGAGAGTCCAATCTCCTCCCCGGAGTTACATATCGACAGGACTGATCTTTAAAGATACCCCTTGCTCCTGGGGACCTGCTCAGCAGACACAGAGCATCTGTGGCTTCCATGTTTGTCCTCTTTGACAAGCAGGGGTTGAGCAGCTCTCGGTGAAGTATTGCTGACATATTGATTGACTCTCTTGTCAGGTTGATCCTCTGCCAGCCAATGAACATAGAAGGTTCTAAACGGCACCCAGCAGGGCCCACACATACCCTAATTACTATTTCAGACAATCCCCTTTGGAAGCTGCCATTTTTCAAGGCCTGGCCTCTCCATGTCCTTGTGCAGGCCTAGAGAATCCTGTCACCTGTAACCAACCTGCTTTCTCTAGCCTAGGCTTGCTCTCTGGCTGTTTCATTTGGAGCCCATCTGTCANGGAAACACAGGAACTTCAATGGGAAACTATTAATCGACCTGCAAGGAGGTCTGACTACTGTTCTTGCAAAAACCTAGGGTCTGTGTGTGGTCTTACCATGTGNCCTTAGGTCCTTTTCAACACTGTGGGAAGGTTCTCTCCAGNTAGCTGAGGGATACATCAGGGTTTGGCTGCTGGCTGTGCTTTTAGTGGCTGGTCTCCCAGATGCCACCTGGTTCCACGAGCTCCCACTTGAAGCCCTTCCCCACCCCATCCTGCTGACCCATGGAGGCCGTTGTTCCATCCCAGTGTCTCTCTAGAGTAGAGCCTGTCAAGTCATGATGAATTGTACATTTCGGCTGTCAGTGGGGGCGGGTAACGCGGAGAAGAGGACTTCCAGAACTCATTTCACTTCTGACCCTAACATGGTCTGAACCAGACCTTTTGGGATGAGCTGCTGCTGGAGCATTCAGAGGAGGGGGAGAAGGAACCATCCCAGGGCAGCCAGGATATCTCCTCCAGTAAAATGTAAAGTGATGGGCGTTTCTGTGAAGTATTGAGGTGAAGAAACAATAACTGTGGCTATCCCAAGGTTTCTCAGCTGTCTAGTCTGGCTCTGGTAACAGGAAAAAAAAAAAAGAACTGAGCTTCAAGCATTCAGGCAGGAGGTAAATAAAAACTTTGATGGCAGAAGAAAAAAAAAAAAGATGAAGGTATTATAATATTCAAAAATTTTGCTGCCCATGGAAACAGGCATAATGACCCTAAACAGGTGTTAATTTCCTGTGTGGATTTCAGAAAGGCTCCTGACCTGATAAAATTTAAAGAATTCACAGAGTTCTATTCTGTAAACATGTCCTCTTTCCTTTTCTTCATAAGTGAATAATCAGTCAGGGTGGACTAGGCCGTGCTGCTGTAACAAAGAACCCCAAACTCTAGTTGGTTCACAATTCATTACTTTCCCCACTCTGTGTTCTGACCCTTGCCAACCACAGCTAGCTCTGTCCAGTGGCCTTTTTACTCCGGATCTAGGATCGCTATGTAATGCAGTGTACACTGCAAGTCACAAAGCCACCTCTCAAATCAATAGCAAAAAGGAATAAAAGTTCCTCCAGGCAGCAATGATACATACAGCAAATGACCACAGGTCAACCCACTTTGCTGATCATGAATTCTGAGACAGAAACAAGTTTGGCTGAGATGTCATTTTCCCATGGACTTTGTAGCCAGATCTCTATGAAGTATTTAAGAGGCACCACATTCCCAGCATAGTTCTCTGATTCTGAAATCCCCCAATGGTAAAAATTTCATAGTCAATACTTCCCTCATCTGTGAATGAGTGTCATGATAGTACTTACCTGGAACTCTTTAAGATAATGTTTATGTCAGTGCATGAATGTTGAGCTCAGTGATTGACAGCAGGTATATGATATACTGAGGATCAAAATAGCCTTCTCTTTATACTCTAGCCCATTGTGCTACCCATAATATTCCATCCTATTCCCTGTTCCTCCACACTGTTGTTGTTTTTTAGAAGCATATAATGTCCAAGCTTCCAAGTATGCCCCCATGTGCTATTTCCTATCCTAATAATCATGGATGTTCTGCTGTCTATGTTTGAGACACTGCCAGCTCTTCCACAGAGCTAGGCATAACCCTCTTTGGCCCCTGCAAGCTGCCTTTATTCCACCTGTGAAGGGACCTTTTACAAAAGGGAAAAGGAGGGATGGATGGAGGGATGATTCCTTAGCCTAAACCATAGAACTAGTCGGTAGCAGCAGAAAAAGCAAAACTCTCATTAGTCAGGAAACTCATTTAGTTCACAGCTCCCCTGGATCTCTAT
>LZPO01107912.1:172069-194812 GCA_001675575.1 Neotoma lepida
GCCTGCTCAGATGCCCTTCCCCCCACATACGAAAAGGTGGTTGCGCCCCTGGTGCAGTTCTCACTTACTCAGCATTCAGCTCAATGACGGGAAATATGCCTAAACTTGAGTTTCATCTTTGAGCAGAGCTTCTGCTGGTGGCCAGGTCTTGTGCTCAGCGATTTGGCTTTTCCCCTTTCCTTGTCTTTATCTCAGGGATTTTCCTATTCACTCACAGAGTTGTCTGAGCAGTGACTCACATACTCTCTCCCTAACCCCTTTGACCTCATGTCATTGCTTGAATACATTTGTTAATGATGATGAGATGATAACAATAACGAAGAGCTACACTAGAAACAATAAAAAAAAAGTTAAGGAGGCAGGAGGGAAGACATCCAACAGAACATGGCGTCATGAATGCCCCCCTTATGCTCAGTAACATTGCCATCCTGTCTACTCTTTTGGTGGCAATGTACGCTGTACCTTGGAGTGACAAGCCTGAGCAGTTATGAAGGGAGCAGTTGGGAAGAGCAGTTGCACGTGGATAGGGCACTGAGGAGGTTGTCGTCATTGCCTGCCAGGACCCACTGCTTTTTCATAGACATGAGCATCAAAGTTGTGTTAGGCTGGGGCCCTAGCCGCACCTGTGATGCTTGGTGGCAGCATCTGTCTCAGCACTCAGGGACCTTCCTCCAAAGAGCTGCTTCTTTGGCGCAGAGGCAGCTGGCTCCAGGCGAGCTCCAATAACCCAATGATATCAGGCTTTTCTTTTTTTNAAAAAAAAAATCATTTTAAAACAGCTAATTCCTTGGCTCCCTTCACCTGGTAATTACAAATCAGAAGGTATCGTTATCTTGAAGCAACCACGATTACTTCTCATTTCCTGACCTCTGTATGGTGAAAATATGTCATTATTTGAGGCAATAGACTCTGGTCTCTTCAAGTAAGTGACCTACATATAACGGATAAACTGCAGGAGAAAATTAGGTGTTACCTCAACGGAAAGAGTACAGTAAATGTCACTTATTCTTATTAGTATTTATCATCTGGGAAAGTTGCGACCGTGGGCCTTGCACCTCATGGAAATGTAGAGATGGAAAATGCGGTTTTGAGGTGGAGAAGCCTGTGAGAAAAAAAGCAAACACATACTATGCCAAGGTACCTTGCCACCTTAATCTGCAGCCATCAATCTAAGCCGTATTGTGTGAAGATAGGATTTTAACCTTAATAGAAGGCAGCCTGACTTTAAGTGTGGTAGGCATGCAGAATTAATTGCTATGTGAACAATTTCCTAAGCATTGTTAATTGTGTTTCCTGTGGTTAATTGTTTCTCCCATCCCCACATCAAACTCAGAACTTTCCTGTCAACAGCCCTTTCTCTCCTGCCGAGCTGTGAATGTGGCAACAGGCATCAACCTGTGCCCATTGAAATGCCAGACAGACAGGGCACAGTCATTGTTTGTGTGGGAACTATGCAGGCGAATGGATTCCTTATTTATTTACAAATGAAGCATTTCTTAGATGAGGGCTTGGAAACAACACAGGTGTTTCCCTCCCCTCAGTAACAATAAAACCAGGATCCATCGGGGATGGATGGCACACTGGGTTTTCTAAACTAACTGGGTCTCTGCACACGGTAAGTAACAAGACTAGAAGGCTGCCTGGAGGGTGAGGTGTACCTGGAGATCGACCTCTGAAAACATGCTCGTCTCCTGAGAACAAGTGCTTTTGGGCATCCCATCTCTGTCGCATTTTATACTTGGGGGAAACCGAATAATACTGTTTGTTTTGCTTTTTTCTGGAAAAGGCTCTACCACTATTCCACACAGACACACAGACACACACACACAGACACACACACACACACACACACACACACACACCCTTAAGCATTTCCACAATGTGCTAAAAGATAAGCAATTGTCATGAAGAGAGGGGGAAAGAAAGTTTGGCACAGTTCGATAGGCGTGCTCCTGAGTGGGCCAATGCGATTGCAGATACCTCTGGCTGTGCTAGCATTTCAGGGCCAGTCAAATGGGAGCAGTGGAGCCNTGTTGTTAAACTTGANTCACATTTTGAGTAGCTGGGAGAAGCCAGCCTTTGTCAGAGCACCTGTCTAAAAGAAGGTGTGAGGACAAGCAGGGAAGTGATAGAGTAGCCCATCCTGAAAGATGAGACCTGTGTGTCACCTCCCTCCTCCACTTCCCACAAGGGGTGCTGCCCCTGAAGCTGGGAACTGCTACAGAGCAAGGGAGGCAGAAACTCTTGGATTGCCACTTGCTGTATTTAGCTAATCCTGGAGGCCTGGGGCAAGCCATTTTTGAACTGCAGTTTCCTTAAAAGGCAATTGCTTGGAAAAAGGCACCTGGCCCTCCCCCTTGACATTTGCATTGCTGAATTATCTATTCATATTTTCATTACTTTGTCTCTCCTGCAGCAATGCATCTGCTCGGACTCAATTGGCAACTCCAGCCGGCAGATGGACACACCTTTAACAATGGCGTAAGGACCGGCTTACCAGGAAACGATGATGTGGCAACAATGCCATCTGGAGGCAAAGGTGAGGTTACAGCTGCTGCTTGCCCTATTGAGGTCACAGGAAAATTCAGGGCTCTTGCCAGCTGCTTCAGGTTTTTTTAATCCAAATCTTGGAAGGCATGCAAAAAAAAGGAAAAAGAAAAGGATAGGGGAAAAAATNAATGCCTTTCATAGGTGCCCTCGTTTAAAAGCTGTTTGCTGTTCCTGTCTGTTAGCTGTGTTTGGCTGGAGTCACTTGGATCTGGCACCACGCCTGCTCCGAGCAGTGTGCATACCTATACTATCTACAGCAACTGGCACCATGTTGCATGCTTGAAAGCATCCCAAGGCCTGAGCAGAAGCAGCAGCAACAGCAGCAGCTGGAGCAGCAGCAACAGCAGCAGCAGCAGCAGCAGCAGAAACCTGCCTAATCAGAAGTCAGGAAGCAGCTGGCAGTACAAGCCACTAGCCTGGGTCCCTCTCCCACAAGGAGAGATACAGCCTCCCTGGGGAGTATGCTTGCCTGGCTTGCCTTGAGAGAAAGAGAGACAGAGCTGTTCTGCTTTGGGGGAGAATAGAAAGGAGTTTTGACAACTCGGCAACAAAGCTTCCCTTTTCAGAGCAGTGAGGAGGACAATAGAAACGTTCGTTGAGGCAATCACTGTATTCTTGTAGGGGAGAAAAATAGGTGCTAACAAGGTGCTAAAAAAGAGGAGAGAAAAACAGAACCGTGGGGAGGTGGGGACAGGAGCAATTAAAAGACAAGAGCGGCCAATGGCACAGCTAGCAGGGCTGGCGTTTGGTGATTTGATGGCATTTGAGTAATTNGGGATGGAAATCACATAAGCCAGAGATTGTATGGAATGGGCTTCTCCAAACATAATTTTTCAGTCTATTTCTTAGTCACCAGTACACACACACACACACATACACACACACAATTCATTTTAGAATACACCACAGGGACATTTTAAAGGAAAGGGAAGGAGCCTTTATAAGATATCTATTGTANGCCCCAAAGAGTATAACATAACTTCAGCTCCAAAAGTAGGAAAACCATCTCTGAGACATTCAGGCCCAGAATATTCTAGAAATGTCACCAAAGGACACAGGACAGGTACAAACTTGAACTCAGATCTGTGCAATGTGCATCTCTGGACAAGAGGTTGGCTTTTCTTGTATCTCATGCTTTCTGCCAAGAAGACTCCAGCATTCCCCTGCCTCGGNTGCGTATTCCTTACTCTGGTATGCAATTCTCCCCAGAGCTGCCCTACACCTTCAGGTATGACTTCTGCCTTTTTATCCAGTCTTTAAGAATCAGCTTCTCATCTGTCATAATCATAACGCTAAATTACCTTTAAGTAAGCATGAAACAGTTTTATCTGAGGATGAAATGATATGCTTTCCATTATTGAGTAGGTAAAACCAGGTCTCAAAATAAAGAGGATATCTCACCCTAACTGGCCATGTTCTGCTTTAACTGACCACAAAGCCCAGAGCCAAATTTATGGTCCTCAGATCTGAAATCTATTCACCTCCAGTACTTGACCCTACTCCTTCCCTTTTCCTTTACAACTGTGGCTCTCATTTTTGCCCCTGGGGAGACATGTGGCAATGACTGAAAAGAGTTTTTTTTTACTGTCACAATTGGAGGAGGTGTAACTAGTGGGTTAAGGCCAGGGGCGCTGTTAAATGACCTACAGTACACTANCTAGCCCCCTAGCATGAAGAATTACCTCAGTGCAGAGTACCAAACGGGNAGCTCTTAGAAGCCCACCTTCAGGGAGTCTCTGCTACATTTACCCATTACTTTTCTTTAACACAAAGTCAACACCCCCTTCCTTTCAGACAAATCAGCATGCACATTGGAAGTNAAGATGCAGATTATCCCATCAGGCATGGAATGTGGAGAGAGAAGTGTTCTGAAGTTGTGCACGGATGCTTTTGATTTAGAAGCCTTCACCTCGTGGCCCTGTGATCTTCACAGGCCTCCAGAAATGAAAATAGCCCCTTTTCCTTGTGTCTTTATGCTCCATTTCCCAGGCTCATGCCCCTTTAACATATCCCACACCATCGTGGTCAGACAATTGAGGAAAACTCCTTTGAGAGCAAGCCTTAGGAATATTTGTCTCTAAGGCAGTGATTCTCAACCTTCCTAATGCTTCGGCCACTTAATACAGTTCCTCATGTTGTGTTGACCCGCAACCATAAAGTTATTTTCGTTGCTACTTCATAACTGTAATTTTGCTACCGTTATGAATCGTGATGTAAATATTTTTGGAGATAAAGGTTTGTTAAAGGGGTCGTGACCCACACATTGAGAACCACTGCTCTAAGCTAACAAATGAGCACGCCCTTTCCATTGTGACTTTGGAAAGACCAGCATCTTCGCCTTTCCTATACAGTGTGCCTGAAAACATAGAGTACAACCTGTGTGACACCACCGCTTCTCATATTTTCCAAGTGAGTTATGGGACAGAGAAGCTGTTTGCTGAAGCATTGTCCTGTGGGTTTTGCCCATTGGGTCTTTATAAAAAGGGTGAAATTTCAAAATGGCTTAAAAATGAAATAAAACTCAATACCTTTGCTTTCCAAATGCCCAAACAGCACTCGAGTGATGACCGAAGATATCAGATTGCCTCTTAGAGCTTAAAGGAAGTCTTGTAAAGTGACAGGAAAGATGGTTAATGTCCTTCAGTGACTTGAGATTTGAATTTCTAGACCCAGTGACCTCGCCATTCCTCACTCACCAATTCTATACATTTAGATAACCCAAATCAATTCCCATCGACCACTTTCCCACTGTTTCAAAGAGACAATCAAGACATATTGGCAATAAGTTAATTAAATAACACCCCCTCAATTTTTTGTGGTATAGGATAATCCTTCACTCCGATGTTTTAATCAAGATTCACCACACATTGCCAGGGAGGTTAATCTTATTAAGCAATTACTGGGTAAGTATCCAACAGGAGCAAATTAGAATGTAAGCAAAACCTGAGCATGTGAGGCCCATCTAAGACGGTCTATCAATAGAGATTTTATTAGTTGGTCTTCAGGAGTATTTACATTGTGCAGGTTTGGGAAGACATCTAATAGACAGAACAGCCTCCACACTCTGATATGATAGTGGGAACAGAGCTCTCCATTCATTAGCAGAGTGTATGCTTGGAGCTGTGTCTTCCTCTTCCTTTTCNATTTACTGCTGTTTGTGGCTTATTTTTGCCTCCAATCTCTTTCAATTAAACCTTAACGTAGATGGTCTTGGGTTACACATCCAGAAGGAGTTACACGTGGACTGCCAGAATCACTCACCATCTCGTGTGTATTTCTATGTTCAAAGGAATGAACTCATACATCTTCATTAGAGGGACACAGAGTGCTTTTTCTATAGATCTGGGATTAGATAAGCCTTGAGAATGAAGATTCGATACAGTATTCTGACCTGGTCAGATAGCATAAAGAGATCCAGCTTGATTGCCGGTGCACAGAAATAAGGTATACAAGAGCTTTACCAGGGCATGTCACTGGCTTTGGGTTTGTGCACTGATCTTAAGAAAGAATATAGTCTCAAGTAGAATGTCATGGATCGTTCTCAAAATCTATCAGTCATTTTGTATTCCTAGTGTTCTGTGTGTCACTAGGGTTAGCAAACTGTATCTCATGAACCAAATCTGGCTGACCAAGCATCGTGATGACAGTCTCTATTGGTGCATAGCCAGGCCCATCTGACTGGGGAGGCAAATGGGTGCCGTATTTGTGATTTTACCCTTTAATGAAAGAAAGACGATGATGACTCTCTCATATCATTTCCAAACTCATTTCTACTTCTCTAGAACCTTTCCTGTACCCAAATTAAGGATTCCAAGATCCCAACACCTCTATTTCTCTTTCTTCACCAAGCACTGGTCATGTACTCTTCATGACTTTCATTGAAAAATCCTGTAAATCAGTGTAGAATCCTGGCACTGATTTGGCTGGACACAAATGCCAGCTACATCCCCCTATGCCGAGTTGCCTTTATTTATTCAGGCCATTTATCCGTTTCTAGCCTTGAGTTTCTCATCTGTGGAATGGCACTCTTTCACAAGCTCGTGGTCCAGCATAAATGAAATAGCCCTTGGAGAACACTGTTGTGGTCCAGCATAAATGAAATAGCCCTTGGAGAACACTGTTGTGGTACCATGACACACAACCTATGAATCTTTGTCATCATTAAAGTCACCATCACCTCTCTTGGTTGGTCCATTTAATACACCTCCACAGGCTGCCACTTCCAATGAGATTCTGAGATGTCCAAAAGGGAAGGCTGCTTTCAGAATGGCAACACAGACACTAATGCCACTTCATCTCCCTTCCTTCACNTTCTAAGAATTAACACAAGTGCCAGGTGATGCTTTTGTCCCTCACTGGATGAGGTCAATGGGAAGCAAGACTTCCCCTTCCAAGGGGCCGATGTGTAGCACAAGCTGGCCAGATCCCCAAGCATTATTTGTCTCCTGCAGCTTTGAGCTCCATCAGCACCAGCCTGCCTGTTTTAAGCCCTACCATTCTCGGTTTATAACTCAGCTGTAAACATTTATTTGTGCCTGAAGCACATTTCTTTCCTACCCTTTGAAAAAAATCAGAATTTCCAGATGGTATGCAAGTTGGAAAAAATGGCAAAGACTGTTATTCTGTTTAGAAACATGTTTTTCTACACTTGCCCTTTCAGCAAAAACTTCATAATGATTTTTACTCGTTGGCTTAATGCATGGTACTAGGAGCCAGATTCGCAGGGAGGTTGGTAATTCTTCCTCTGGCTCCTGTCATTCAGCCTCTCAACACACACAGCTCAGGGTTTCAAATGATCACTTCTCTGCATGGGACTTTTCCAAAGTTGGTGATGTTCCCAGAAGGACAAGGGGTCAAACATCACCTTATAGCATAACCATTAGCAAATATGCCTGTAGCTTAAGTCGATGCAATTCCTGTCATTCTTAGAGTGTTGTTCTACCACTCTTACAGCTGGGTCCCAATTAAACNTGTCACAGGGATGNGTTTCTGACCCTAGCTCTAAGTTGTGTCGTTTGTTCTTCCTACCATCATTCTGGCTTAACATGGGTCCAAATGAGCCAATCATTTCGCCTACATGCTGAATTTGCCTTTCCGCTCATTGGCCACCTTCTTTCACAGGGTAAATACACCCAGTACTCTTCTCCTTCTGGGTTCTCTTCTGGAGATCCTCTAGTGTAGGTTCTGAAATGCAGTCTACCTAATAGTTAGATATATGGGGTTTTGAGTCCACTAGACAAAATATTTTAATCCCAGCTCTACCACCGAAGAGCTATAGGGCTGTAGGCAAGTCACATAACTTTCATCAACCCTGGTTTTCCCATCTGAATAATGGGAAAAGTGCCAGGCTATCAAAAGATCGTATGCCAAGTAGTAGCTATTCTGTACATTTAGCTGCCATCAACAATATTAATAAACCAAGTGGCATATTGAGGCAAGGTGAGTTCACTGAAGGGTCAGAGGTATAAATATTTGACTAGAGGTAGTGAAGAATTGACTGCTTTTATCTAAGGCAATATGTGAAGGCCATATATAGTCTCCAGACCTGAAGNATTTTATAAGAATAATCCTGTTGGGTGTTGTGAACACCATCACGGAGCCAGGATCTTCCACTTTGGGAATCCCTTCCTGAGANGAGCCATCCAGTGACAAGGTGGAAAGCTGATGAAGCTGATGACAGCCCAGCCCAGCTGTATTTCTTAGCCACTAATCTAAGGTCCTTACAGGAGCTCTTTAGTTACCTGTTGGCTACACGGAAGCCTCAGATGGTTGTTCTGATGCCCAAATAAATGGAAACGAAGTGTAATGACTGAGGCAATCTTCTGAATTCAACTTTATTTGCAATAGATAAAAATATGTGAGGCAGAATAATCTGCGAGGCNGATTTATGTGGNGGAGCCTCTGGAGCTCAGGGAAGTTAGGAAGTATTAATATGAGGCCTCATTTCCCTGGTATAACTATGAGTCCNTTCCCTTTATCACTTGTTTGGGGAATAACTTCTCTGTTTCCATAAATGAGTTATGATACTATGTTCTGAAATGATTAGTCCTAATGCAGCTGTGGAAGACTGTCATTTTCCTCAACATCAGTCTTATTTAACTGGTTGAAATTTTAGGTACANGTCTCAGAAGTAGGCAGTAGTTTCACATTTACATGAGCAATCTTCCGTGGAGTGATAGAGTTGGATGAGCNTGTAAAATTCATCATCAGAGTGTTACTTCAGAAACACCACAAACCTCACCCATAGGCTAGAGNTGTGCTATCCAGAACCAGAGGCTCTCAGACATCTGCCTCTTGAGGAAAATGATCATCATCTCCACTTTTCATTGTGCAGCTCATGGATAGACAAGCCTCCCATGGAGACCCCAGCTTTGGGAGGCAAGGTCCTGCTTGCCGGAATCTTTCCCGGCCATTGTCCAGCATCCAGTCACACTGGGCCCACTTACCCAAGAAGATCACAGGATACTCTGTCATGTCTCTTCTCTGGAGGTCCCCAACTCAGTCCAAAATCAAGACCATATGACCCGGGACTTTGGACTACCTGGGCTGTTGGACTATGGGATGAGAATATATATATAGTGTATATATATAGAGAGAGAATATATATATATAGTGTAGACCAAAGTTTATCTAGTAGCACAGTGGATGCTTGATCAATATTTATTATTTGAGTATAAGATGACCCAGCCAAATGCTTAGGATGTTCATTCATCATTGGTAACTAAGTAAAGTCTGGCTGCCCTTCACTCAGGCAGGTGCACAGAGCTGCTCACATGAGAGGCAGCTGGAGCCATTTGGAACTACCAGACTTGTAGGTTTGATTGCTCTGGCCCTCGTATCTTAATATGCATGACCTATGCACTGCCCCTGACAGGCTGCAAGCAAACTGGCTGTTGGTTGTTCATTGATTTCAGCTGCTCTGGAAAATGGCTGTGGCTTTGTGAAGCCCCACTCCAGCCCTTGGGCCTCCTTTTATTAATTGTGCATACTCTGGGCAGTCTATATATGAAATTATACCATCACAAGTTTAGCCTTCAGATCTGAGTTCCCAGTTGTAGCTGACTTAAGGGAATGCTGTGACAGGCTAGAAAGCAGAAACACCAGCATGCCTACAACATGTCAATGGTTGAATCCTCAGAAGTCCATTATTCAGATGGGAAGACTGAATCAGACAAGGGTGGAGGCATGGAGCTGGTAATTACCGGTGCTGAGGGCCACATCTGGAGCTGATCAGCCCTAACAAGCCTCCTGGAGACCTCTGCATTTCTCCTTGTGAGATTATCCATTCTGTACATAGAAACTGAAACTTCTTGTAATTGTTCCCTCACTATCTGTCTCTCCATGGTATCCTGTTAGGGACCAGCTATGTTCTTGTCTCTCCATGGTATCCTGTTAGGNACCAGCTATGTTCTTGTCTCTCCATGGTATCCTGTTAGGGACCAGCTATGTTCTTGTCCTAGGAGAGCTGTGTGGCTAGGGAGAACCTTGGTTCAAACCTTTATTTGTGGGGTCCAGCCCAGTTTTGCTGTCTCTTCATTCTAAGAGTNAAACAGAGATCTGTGCTCCCAGATAGTGGCCCAGCACTTGACCTGCCTGCAGNCACGTGGTCTGTTAGATGGGTCCCCATGCAAGCGGTAGCAATTCCTAGTTTTTACCTCTTTCCTTCCCACTTTCATTGTTTTTAAAACTGTAACTTTTAATATATCCACTTTTATTATTTTTTAAAAAAGAGTAGAAAATTCATTCTTTTGCTGTAAAGGCCATTATTGTGACCACGGGCAAATTAGAGTGAGGTCTGTGAACCAAACATTGCACCATAGCAAGGTGGGTTTCCTGGGTTTGATGACTGCGTGCTGTGGTTCTTAAAAATGCTATCCCTGATTTAAGATAAATACCTGAAAATATGCAAAGGTAAAAGAGGGCTTTATCCGTAACTGATTCTCAATGTTTCCAAGGAGGGAAAAACTAAACACACACACACACACACACACACACACACACACACAGAGTCTTCACTCCATGTCTCGGGAGGACTGCTCCAGTCTTCTCTAGATACCAAAAATCTGTGGGTCCCCAAGACCCCTATATAAAATGTCATACTATTTGCATAACCTAGGCACATCCTTCCCTATATATTAAACCAACTCTCCATGTACTGTTCAGGGAATCCCAAGAAAAAAGTGTTTAATGCACGTGTTTAGTGCAGATAAAATTCTTTTCAGATAGTTTTGATCTCTATTTCATTGAATCCACATATGTAGAACCCCCAGATGTGGAGGGTTGACTGCACACATACATATTCATGTACACACACACACACAGAGAGAGAGAGAGAGAGAGAGACAGAGAGACAGAGAGAGAGAGAGAGAAATGATGCTAAAACTAATGTGCATAATAGTTGCAGAATCTGGGTTAAAGACTACAGAAATTCCATGTAACACTTGAAATATTTTTAAACCTGAAGTTATCTCAAAATAAAAATTACATATATGAATGTATGTGTACATATATATACCTCTAGAGAAGAAAAAGGTTTTGCAAACTCATCATTCAGTTGCACACCCTGGGAAATCAATTTTGAAGATTTTGTTTACCATCTGTGATGGCTATTCTTGGTTTTCAGCTTGAGGCACAAGGGAAGAGAGAACCTCCGTTGAGGGATTGCCTCCATCGGATTTGCCTGCAGGCACATCTGTGGGGCATTGTCTTGACTGCTAATTGATGGGGGAGGGCTCATCCCAGTGTGGATGGTGCCACTCCTGGACTGGTGGGCCTGGGTTGTATAAGGAAGCAGGCTGAGTAGAATCAGTAACAAATCATTAAGCAGCTTTCTTCCATGGCTCCTGCCTCTGCTCCTGCTTGAATTCCTACCCACACCTCCATCAAGGATGGACTTTGGCCTGGATGTGTAAAGCCAAATAAACCTTTTCTTCTCCAAGTTGCTTTTAGGCAGGGGTTTATCACAGCAACAGAGAAACAAACTAGAATGCCATCTACTAGTGGAAGGGGCTTATGTCAAGGCCACGGAGTTTGTTAAAATTAAAGACCCCTGTAAACGAGGTTTTGATGGTCCCTGTCCTGGTGTACTGATGGACGCCCTCCCCGGCCATGCACACACCCCTGTAGACTCCTCTCGGCTTGTTTAAAGAATGACTCTTGAGGCCTGCTCTACAGAGCATAGAAGGCTAGGGTAGAATGCCACTTAACACATCTGAGTCCACACCACTCTTACATAGAAAAGGACATTGAGAGCCTGAGAGCTAGATAGATATCCTGAAACTATGGTTTCTTAGCAGCAAGGATGGGATTCAACTCAAGATAGTTTATTTCCACCTGTCCTTCCACAAAAGGCTCAAGGTCGTTCAATGCTAGGGCCGGGACCCATGGCTTTTGATCCTTTGCCTTATGGGCCCTTCTGATGTATCCCATGTCTCCTGATGTGTTTGTTNATTAATTAGAGTTTGTAGGAAAGATACACCAGAACGTTGCTCCCAATTCTTCCAAACAGTCCACAAGGAAAGTTCTTTAAATAGCAAATTCCATGTAGAGTTCTTGAAAGGTAATTTTGTTTCTTAAAAAAAAGTTCAGCTTACACACAAGTCTTCAAAGTAAATCTTCCTCAAGGCTCTCCCGTCACCCACTTGTCATAGGGCTTTGCTGAAAATTACCAAACAGATGGGCAGGTGGAGCAGAGGCCCATTCAGCAGGAGTAGTGCAGAGTGATACAAGGTATGCAGGACATGGGGCAGGGGCACAGACAATTAGCCCCTCTAACACCTAGGGGAAACAGCTAGAGAGTGCTGAGGAGACCAGCAGAGCCCCCCCTAGCAGCATCAGCAAGTCCTGCAGGCTGTGTCCCAGCAAAATGAGACACAGAGGGTTGGGGCTGTGTGTTCAGGACAGTGCTGCCATTGACCTGGGGTCAGGCTCAGAACCCCAAGTTTAAGCTTATTCTTCTAAGCTAAATTTACCTTATACAAAATTAGGCTCTTTCAAGACATGGGCGGGCACACGTAGATATAGATCACATAGATACACCAAACTTTCTATCTTTTAAAAAGATTTTTTTTCACTCGAGAAAGAAAGTCTGATGTTTTCTGTATAGTTTTTCCTTCTGTGTAGTTTTTCCATCCCCTGCAATTGGCCTTGTTTATTTTGCTGATACTGTGTTCCGGGCCTGGTGTTTTGCTCTTTGTGGACACTCATTGCTCCCACTGTATATAGTTTCCGTTTTACAACAGCGGTCTGGAGGCCCAGAGANGTTAAACAACGTGCTAGAAGTCACACTGCATGGAAGCCAGGATTTGAGCCCTGTCAAGCTGGCCCCCTAAACTCATAGTCCATCCTCCACATGCCATGTCTCATTTGGAGGGTGACAGATGAGGAAGGGAACCATCTCAAACACCAAGGGGCATGGCTGCTGAGTAGGTAGTCTCTACCCACTGACAGCTGGAGGTGGGGTCCTGGACAAGAAAGGGGGATCCCAGGACTTCAGAGTCTGCTCCCACCCATATCTCCAGTGGGCCACCGATCAGAATTCACTTAGGTTTCCAGAGGCCACCACAAGCTGCTCGCAGCAGATCACCAGCCTGTGTTGCCCAGCCTGCTGTTAGCCCAGCAGCTCTGAGGCNCACAGATGTGACAGAACATCTGTCACCTATCTATTAAACTCTAAGCGCTATTAAGCTTAGAGATAGAGCTTGGGTCTTCAAAGCTCCCCCAATGTCCATGCGTTTTCCTCGCTTGTCATAACTCTCTGCTAGCGTTTGCTTTGGTCTCTATTCAAGGCCTACAGCTATTCTTGTCCACAGTGGTTCTTGTTGCTCTTATTTGGTTGGTTTGTTTGTTCCTTATTTCATTCCTTCCCTACTGGGTCCTTGTTTAATATAACATTCTGTGCCCCCAAAGGCTTTCATTTGGGTAGGGAAATCTGACAAAAGCAACATTTTTAAATAAGAAGTTTTCAATTTATGGCACTCAGAGCCTCTGATCAACTTGTGAAAACAAAAATTTTTCTCCTGGGCTCGCCATGATTTCAGAAATCCCTCAAATTAACAACAGACGTTGAGGTTAAGAGCCTTAGATAATACTTACTTCGTGCCAGAAATGATTGTGAGAGCTCTGTGTGGTTCAACTCATTGACTCCTCATAACAGCCCTATGAAATGAGTAATAGTAGTGTCCCCGCTAGACGGACAGGGAAACTGAGGCACAGAAAGCTGGTGCACTTAGCAAGCGTCCAAGCTGAGACATTAGGCAAGGCAGCCAGAGCCTCTGCTCTCCTGTACTATCCCATGTTCCCCCTTGTGGCATGTGTTTAGTGCCTGCTGGACACAGCCAGCATTCAGCCAGGGTTCCTGGCGCACTAGCTACTCTGCTTCTATNGGTACAAACCACTGAGGACTTCTCAGCGTGTTTCTCTTCTCAGATGGGAACTTCCAAACTCCCCTCAGGAGCCCTTTGCCTAGTTCCATTGTCCTAAGGGCCACCAGCCTAAGTCCCTGTTGATCTACTACTGAGCTGAATAGAAATCAATCGTCTTCGTGGTTGGGGGAGAGGGGATGACTTCATGCATTCAAGTCACTCTGGTCTTTCATAATTTACACATGAAAGACCTTCTGAATTCCAAAAATATTGGCTGCCCATTTTACAGATGAGGAAACTAAGGTCAAGACCACATAAGAATCTTATCCTGGTGTAGTTGGTTATGGCGACAGAGCCAGCTCTACTAAGTCAGAGAGGGTCGCTCAATCTTTAAAGCCAGTCTCCTTTGGCAGTTCTCTGAGTTTTCATGCCTGTCCAGATCCCCAGTGTGTGGAGACTGTATATAAGGTAGAGATTTTTCTGAGCCATCCATCCACTGCAAAGCATGGAAGGGAACTTNATCAGTCTCCTTTGTCCAGGCTGAAGATGCTTTAAGTACAGGGCTGCCAGTGTGATCCACACTCCTAGAAAGGAACAGACACAAAAATAANTTCTTTCTGTGGTTGGTTTCCATTGGCTTAGAAGCTCTTGGGCCAGGAAGCTGGTAAGATGTGGGTTTTTTATATTTCCTGCCGTGGTTGAATCCATTTGAGGTCATCACAAATGACATCTATGCAACCAAGTTCTGGCCATGTGTTCCCTCATCGTGGAGACAGGGAAAATGATGCACCAGTAGAAAAATTAACTTGCTACTCTAGGGTAGATGATCTCAGCTTCTCCTTTTTCCCTGGTTGACAAAGAAAGCATCTTCAGAAGGACAGGCAGANAGCTAGTTCACACTTAGGAAGCAATCCCCTCTCAACTTAGACGCTGCAAGCTGAGCATGCTGGTTCATGCTTGTTATCCNAGCACTTGGAAGACTGACGCAGGGGGACTGCCGTGAGTCATGACTTATATGGGCTTATATAGAGTGAGTTCCATGCCAACCTGGGCTACAGAGAAAGACCTTGTCTCAAGAAAGGAGGAAGACAGAGCTCTCTCAAGTGCTCAAGTGCTGGCTGAGGAAGGTTGTGCATGGGCAATTGAAATTTTCAGATCAACAACCAAAAGAATGTAACCNTTTTGTGTCAAAGTCACAAGGCAAAGGTGTGACTTGTCATGGACCTTCCATCCTTTCCTCCTTAAGAAAAGAGCCAATCCAGTGTCAGGTGCTGTCTTCGTTTTCTGCTGAGCTCTTTCATTTATTTTAGATTTTGGACTGGTTTTTGTCTCAAGTATCAGAGTAAGCTGGACTTGTTTCTGTCTTGAAAGAGTAATGAAAGCCTTCAAAAAAATTAAGCATGGTTCCAAATTAACACGGTCATCCTCTCCCGCCTGGATCTTTTAAGATGCCAGTTACATGGGAGATGGGATTTCATGTCTCCTTCTTAGACTCTGGCTCTTCCCATATTTGATCAGTTGAGATTAATGATAGAATTTCTAAAAAGCACTGTGTCAGGGTCTCAGATGCCCTGAAGTATGAATTTNTGGCTATTTTGTTTAAATCTTCAATGTTTTAGCTGTCACTTAAAGAGAACACATTTAATCTTAATTTTGAAATGACAACAAAAAAATTCTAGCATATAATTAAACATAAATGTACAGTCACCTAACGTATACAAATGTTATTGACTTGATGTCTATTCCTGTGTTCTAGTGCCCTGGTCATTGAAAAACAGCAGCATAGACAGTGGCGAAGCAGAAGTTGGACGACGGGTGACACAGGAAGTCCCGCCAGGGGTGTTTTGGAGGTCACAGATTCATATCAGTCAGCCCCAGTTCTTAAAGTTCAACATCTCCCTGGGGAAGGATGCCCTCTTTGGAGTCTACATAAGGAGAGGACTGCCACCGTCTCATGCACAGGTATGGCCACACCCGATGGCATCAAGTGGGTAACGTATGCAGGTACATTGCTTCGTGCCTACTCAANTGCCTGTAATTGAAGCACAGACAATGAAAAGTATTGACAAGGATCTGGAGAAANTGGAACCCTTGTATACTCTGTCAGGAATCAAAATAGTTCAGACTCTACAGAGTAAGTCTGGCCAGTTATTGAAAAAGATAGTTGTAGAATTGTCATAATACAGAGAACTTTCTCTTCTAGGTATATGCTCAAAGTGAAGTGGAAGCATCCTGTTCTATAGAGAACACTAATGTTCACTACAGCATTATTCATAGCCAAAAAATGAAAAGCAATGTGAGTGTCCAAATGATGGATGACTAGATAAACAAAATGTGNCATAGCTATANNATGGACTATTACTCAGACATGAAGAGGAATAGAGTGTTGTGATTTGATCCGGTATGCATGGGTACACTATGCTAAATGAAGGAAGTCAGATACAAAAGGCCTGTGTTATACAACTTTATTTATAAAATATCAAGGCAAAATCCATAGATTTTGCAAATCCATAGATGCAGAAGGTAGGTGAGCAGTTGCCAGGGAATGGAGACTGAATTTTTTTTTTTTAATTTATTTTACATCCTGACTACAGCCTCCCCTCCCTCGTCTCCTCCCACTCCTTCCCCTTCAACCCCCTCCCAACCCGCCCCTCCTCTGTAATCACTCAGAAAGGGGCAGGCCTCCCATAGGCTTCACCAAAGCATGGCATATCAAGCTGCCATAAGACCAAGCACCTCCCCCTGTATTCAGGCTGGGCAAGGCAATACAGCATGAGGAATAGGTTCCCAAGAGCCAGTCAAAGCATGGGGACAGCCCCTGCTCCCATTGCCCTGGGAGTCCCACATATAGACAAAGCTACACAGCTGTCACCTATATGTAGAAGGCCTAGGTCAGTCCCATGCAAGCTCCCTGTTGTTGGTTCAGACTCCGTGAGTTCACATGAGCCAGCCTAGTGGTTTCTGTGGGTTTTCCTGCGACATTCCTGACTCCCCCACCTCCCTAGTCCCTACAAACGCTTCTCCCTCTCCTCAGCAGGACTCCCTGAGCATGGCCCAATGTTTGGCAGTGANGAATCTGCCTCCATCAGTCACTGGATGAAGGCTCTCTGATGACAACAGGGGTAGTCACCAATCTGATCACAGGGGATGGCCAGTTCAGGCTATGCATCCACTGCTGCCAGGAGTCTTAGCTGGGGCCATCCTTGTAGACTCCTGGGAGTTTCCCTTGCATCAGGCTTCTACCCAACTCNGCAAAGCCCCCCTTTCCAGTCTTCTCTCTCAGCACTGCCCCCCTCCGCCCACCCCCCAACCCGATCCCCCAAGTTCCCATGCCCGCCCGCCCCCAGTACACCCAGGAGATCTCTTCTATTTCCCCTTCCCAGGGAGATCCATGCATCCTACCCCCCTTGGGCCCTCCTTGTTACCNAGCCTCTCTGGGTCTGTGGATTGTAGCATGGGTATCCTTTACTTTACAGCTAATATCCACTTATAAGTGAATATATACCACACTTGTCTTTCTGGGTCTGGGTTACCTCACTTAGGATGATTTTTTTCCTAGTGGGGGCTGATTTCTAATAGGAACACAACTTTTTCCTGAATGACAGAACTACTCTGAAATTAGCTGAGGTGGTGTCCTAACAGAGAACAAACTAAAACCACTGAGATTCTTTTCAAGTTAAATTTATGTTACATGAATTATTGTTTTTAAAGATGTACCACCCTGCTAATGTCTAGCCTACTTTGATTGGCCTAGAAGTTAATTTGGGGGTGCCTTTTATTGAAAAGTCATTTCATTAAAGTCACACTAGGTAATGAACCATTGTATATGGAAGAGTGATGTGTGGAACTGGTATCCAGTGACNTTTCTCTGTGGTACCCTGAACTGAGCTCCTTGGGAAATNCTTGGCAATAGAAAAGGGAGATTATTGCAAGAGTTAGGAATAAGGAAAGTAGACTTTATTATGGAACTCATATTTATCGCTCTGTGTCTTTCTGGTATATATTTCATTATGCATACCATTTGGACTGAATTAACACCTACCTAGCTTGAATTTCTTTTCCAACAAGAATTATATTTTCTGAGAAAAGCCAAGTTTTCCCTGCCTCATTTGCCCTCAAATCTAGCAAAAATATAAAGTACCTTAGGAAGCACACTGTGGAGGGAAAGCATACAGATGTCCAGTCAAAGCTAGCTTTGAAATGTGCTGGAAAGATACTCATCTAGAAAATTCTATCAGAAGAAATTAAGGCTGTAATAAAATCATTGGCAAATAGGAAGCCATCAGGCCACCANATCCTTGTCTTTGGTTCAGAGCAGACATTGCTAATCAATGACAGCACTTTTCCTCGCTGAGCCCAATGCACAAATACCTCCCCACATAACTCTCAAGGCAGCCACTACCAATCGACCAGTGTTGGCTCTCGAGATGAAACTTATTTGTAATCCCATCTTTATAGCCTGCAATGATCAATATAAGGACTCTAAGGGCGATTTCGTTTTTGAGCAGGGAGGGCTGTGTAGGTTTTTATTACCATACACAGTGCATGCTATTGGGACCAATATGTAAAGTGGTAATCAATGAGTCCTCCATCCATCCAGAAAAAAAAATATTTATTGGGCTAGGCATGGATTATCCAGAGATGAGTGAACACTGTCCCTGACCAAGCAGACAGCTGCTCTCCAGAGAGACCCTCATCCAGAGAAAGAGGAATTCAGCTGAGAGGGGTCCCCNAGGCAGCTTCTGGCCAGGCAGCAGGATGCTACTCTGGGAAGTTATACAGATTGTTAGGTGTCTGCTTGACCTTCAGGCTCCACTGGTTCTGCCGTAGCAGTAATAAAAGATGTACAGTGGTGAAATCTGCTTGTTGGCACGATTTGGGAATGGACGAATATGCCTCTGGGCATAGCTGAGCACAACTTCCCTCTCAGCTAGCCAGCTGCAAGGAGCCATGCTAAGGCAAATGTTACCTCCTCACCATTGTTCCCCGGCTCTGTTGTTCCCCTTTGCCTTGCAAGCTCTGGATACCAGAGCCTGGGAAAGTTGTGATTACAGCAAGTCAGTATGACAGCCCTGCCACTGAGTGATAGCAGACAGCAGCTACAGACACACTCCACTCAGTTTCCCTGCTGTTCTGACATTCAGGACTCCAGTCCTCAATGACAATGTCTTTTCTTCTTTTGTGGCTACACCACACTGTCCATCTCCTGCCAAGCTCGTGATTGTTCTAGTGATCGTCCTCTCAAAATAGCTCCACTCCAGGGACAGCCCCAGCATACACTTCAAGGGAAGAGAAATGAATAGCAAGGAGCTGATAGGAGCTGGGATTTCAGTCTAACTGCCAATGTAGGAACACAGGGTATGTCGAGGGGTCGGGTAAGCATAGNANAGTATAGATGCCCAGAAATACACAAGACAGGTACACTGTCAGGGCACTGCTTTAAAGGGGGGAAGAAGGGAGAAAACTANTCTGTGCACATCCTTACATTCACTCCCTGTCATTANATGCATTCATGTCCATTTGATGAGCTACATTTCCTAGAGGAGACAGTGCTTAGCTCTTTGCAGGGATAGGTGACTAACACACGTCTCAAGCTATTATAGAATTTCTCATTTCTATTGGCATATCCTATCAAGGAACATAAGTTCTATGGGGATTGGCAGTCTAGCCAAGGTGACTCATTTGAGCCAGAAAAAGAGAAAGAAGGGGAGGGGAAAGCGTATGAAATTCCATCGACTAGGTTGCATGAAATAGCTATGTTTAAATTTTATAGAGGATNTTGCTCTGACCACGAGACTACAAGTTTAGTACCCTTGTCCAAGGATATTAAATACAGACAAGAATCCTTTTTTTTTTTTAACCTGCTTAAATTTTCCAAGATTCAGAGTCAGTCCCAACTGACTTTTTCTCAAACTGGCTTTGTACAGAAGATACAGAAGCAACATGGCATAGGTGAGGAAGTTCTGCAGTTAGACAAAGAGTTTCTGGGTGGAGGCAAACCACAACATCACCAGGTGGCCAGGAACAGAGTGCTTGGCCCATCTTAGCCTTCCCTTCTCTCTTGCCTGTGTCGCTTGCCCCATGACATTGTAGTAGTTCTGTAACAATAGACAGAACAACAAAGGGAAGATGTGGAAAGCCTTGGTAAACTAAAGCCGGAAAGAAAAGTAGTATGTATCTCATTGTACTTCAGCATTGGAAACTGAGATGGGAAAGTGCACAACCAGCATGTGAAAAGCCCTGGGTTCGATCCCCAGGACAATCACATNCAAAAACTGTATGTGTATCTCTCTGTGTGTATGTGTGTGTGTGTGCGTGTGTGTGCGTGTGTGTAATAAAACCACTAATACAGACAAGTAATTATGCAACTACAGGGTTTAAAAATAAAATTAATTTCCTCATTATTTTCTTCTTACTGAAAAAACAAACTATGTTTTCATTGTCGAAAATTTCAAGAAACACAAAAGGAGAAAGTAAAAATACTCATAATTTGAAGTAGTCCCCTTTGGCTAAATGTTTATATATGTTTGCTCTAGCAAAGCATATCCATGGAAATTTAAAAAAAAAAGAAAAAGAAAAAGAAAAAGAAGAAAAAAGCCTGACAGTCCAGTGGCTTAAAATAGCAAATGCTGTTTCTTGCTTAGTCTGGTGTTCAGTGATTCTCCACCCGGGGAGACTGTGACCTGCCGAGACTCCCATCATAGAGAGAGACATTGGCAATGCTTGGACATACTTGTGGTCATCACAGCTCAGGGAAGATTGCTCCACATCCTTGGGCAGCGGTCAAAACTACTGCTGAAACCCTCTCTTCACTGCTAACNTGGANCATGCACAGCACCTCCCAAAGGAGTTATCTCACTGCGGACATCAGCACCAAGGTTCAGACCCCAGCTTCCTGTGTTCATCTTCAGTTAACCAAGACTGTTTGGCGTCATCCTCTGATCCAAGGACACAGACTTACAAAGNCTCTAGTACCAGGTACACGGCCAACTCCCCATGGCAACGGAAGGGGNGATAGGAAGGCGCACCCATGCCTGAAGAATCCTGTGACACACAAAACCTAAGTCCTTTCTCTTATTGCCCACAACAAGCCACACCGTAGCTTCAGAGGGGCGGTAGTGATAGTCCCAGAAGAAGAAGGTCAGAAATATGAATGAAAAGCCATAGTGACTTCCACTCACAATGCGATGACAGTCCTGGTGGCTGGTCTGTGTATAGTCCTACAAATAAACCCTTATGAATCGCATTTACCATGCTAGATTCTCCCAAGAGTGTACACCGTGCCTACACATGGCAGCACTGTGTCCGTGACTAATNCGTTGCTTTACACCCCTCCATAAATTAGTTCTTACTGTTTCTCAAACATCATCAGTTAGAAGGGATGCTGTCTTTGTGCTTTAAACGCAGCATTTGGGGCACACTATATTGCATTTTTTTTCTAAGATGCAGTGAAGAAAATAAGTCAGTCTTAACNGACCAACACAAACCCTTATGGGGATGGTGTGTGTACAGCTGAAGTTGGCTGGATCATGCCAAATATTTGAAATCCTACAAACTGTGTCAGATTTGCTGAACCCTGGTTCTAGAAACAACACAGATCAGGCTGAAGAAGAAAAATAATCATGTGACCAGGCTTCAGGGCTAGGCATCAGAGGAAATCTCAGATCAGAGTCTGTTGCTGCAAGTCCGGATCTTGGGTGGTTAAGGCAGCGAGCAAGTTTGCTTGACAGTTTATCACTGATTGCTGCTGATATGTCAAGCCAANGAAAACCCTTTGCGAGAACAAGTCAATAATCGGCAAATTAGGTACATGATTAACCTGAGACAACAAGATGCAGTTACCGCTTGGGAGCCCTGCCGAGACTTCACCTTCTCCACAATCCTGTTTAGCAAATATTAAAAATGCCTACTTCATCACTCAGACTGATGGAGCCAGGAGCCCAGTGACTTCCAGCGGCAACTTGAACGTGTGTTCAGAGGCTTGATTGCCAGGAGGTACTAGGCACGGAGCAGCGGCAGTAAGATGGAAGCAGAGCCTGCAGCTCCTCGTTCACCCTGAGATGCTTCTGTGGCAGGAACAAAACAGGCCACGGGTTATGCGCACAAACCAATAGAAGAGAACTATTCAAGAGGCCACAAACTGCCTCGTGATCATACCAAATAAATGCAAATAGGACAGATTGGAGATGTGTGAATTCAGACCAAAGGAGTGAACAGAGCAAATGTTCCTTTTTGTCCTTATCCACAACATCCTCCTAATGACATTTTTTAGAGCAAATTTGTGAGTGGCGACTAGGGTGTTAACTTCTGCCTCCAGCCCATCCTGATCTGTCTTAGAGCCTTGTTGGGAAAGAGACTCTCTTTTTCCTTATCCCCTACTTTCTTGCCCTGCTAAGTAGGGTTGGCCATAGTTTCAAGCTGAGGTGGGACTCTGGGATATTGGGGCTATTGATTAACTCAACTGTCTGGCTATTTCATCTTGCCACTACCTGTCTGCCCTCTGCGGGTCCAGGTACCAATCCGCTGGGCTCTCCTGGGCCTGTCCCTTGAGTGCAGCAGGCTAGAGGTAATACCAGGGCTTGCAGTCAGCCTTCTAGGACAAGCAAGCACTTTGCAGAAGCCCCTAAGAAGATGTCCATTTCCGTTGTGAGGTAGGCATGTTTACACAGTCATGTGTGTTAGGAAGATCTTGTGGAATCCATTGCATTTTTTCCTGAACATCTGAAAGTGCTTTTGGAAAGGACTTTCTCAAGGCACCCCCAGTGGTGAATTGGTACCATCCTAACTACCACCAGAGTCGGGGGACACTCTCCCAGTGGTTAGAAAAAAA
>LZPO01107912.1:194818-209022 GCA_001675575.1 Neotoma lepida
ANNGGATGCTTGAATTCAGTAGGAGAGCTGGCGTGGGGGTAATTCACAGGCAAACCCTGTGCCTTAGTTAGCTTTCTTTTCCGTGATAAAAGACCATGACCAAAAGCAGCTTGGGTAGGAAGGGGGTGGTCTGGCTTCACATCTTGATCATAGTTCATCATGAAGGGAAGTCAGAACAGGAACTCAAGGCAGGAACTGAAGTGGGGCCAAGAAAGGACTCTACTTACCGGTTTCTCCCCATAACTTGCTCATTCAGCTTTCTTCCAGCACCCAAGCCAGCAGCCCAGGGGTAGCACTGCCTCCAGTAAGCTGAGCCTTCCCCCATCAATCATTAATCAAGAAAGCACTCTGTAGACTGGCTTACAGGCAATCTGACGGAGGCATTTTCTAACCTGAGGTTCCTCTTCCTAGATAACTCTAGCTCGTGTCAAATTGACAAAATTAGAGCAGGGTTGGGGGCAGGCGGGGGTGATACACTTCATGATTTTCAAACTGTCATGCCAGGTTTCATGGAACTCACAAAGGCAGAAGATGGCTAAGAGGAGTGGGTCAGAGGGTACCACTGTGTCTCATAATTAGTCCAGGAAGAATCCTGGAGGTTCTAGAAGGCAAGAATCTGCCAATTTTCTAAGCAAAGGACCTTTATCTTCTAATAAAATCTTACAAAGAACCCCAGTATAAAACATAAAAGTGACAGTTTTATTTGCATATAATTTATGGTCCAAAATACATACATATTATTATAATAGTAATATCTGTATATTTATGTTCATCTATATGCACAGTCATCCTCAGTATCTGTGGGGACTGGTCCCAGTGTACCAACATCCTAGGATGCTCAACTCCCTCCTATATAGTGGCATAGTATTTGTGTGAAATCTACGTACATTCTTTCATCTACTTTAAACCCTCTCTAGATGACTTATATTCCCCAACCCAGTGGCAATGCTGGCTAAACAGTTTTTATGCCGTATTGCTTAGGCAACAGCAGCAAGGGGGAAAAAATGTCCTTATTCAGTATAGATGAAATTTTTCGTAAATATTTTAGTCAGCTGTTAGTTTAATCCATGAATATGAAACCTATGAATTCAGAAGAATGTATCTCTCCTGGAAATAAATTCACAAGGGTTCCTTCTAAGAAAAACACAGGAGAATAGAACTAGAAATTGGATTTTTGAAGTANATATTTTTATGTATACTAGATTATATATTAACACCATCTCTAACANATACACAGAGAGGGAGAGAGATTAAAACTAAAAATGTTAATACCTTAAGATTTACTCACTTGAATTGATGGAAAATTGGTATTTGTTAGTATATTCCTTATAGCCTCTTAATTTTTGTAGTCTCTCTTTAAGAAAAGTGACTTAGTGACATAGTTGGGTCTACTTTGAGTGAATCAAGCCTGAGGAAGATTCTNGTGGTACCTGTAATCTCAGTCAAACTCAAGATGCAATTGATTTATATACTTTGTTTTCTTTGCACACTTTTGACAAAAAAATCATAATGAATATACTTACATGGCTGTGAATAGAAGCAGAGTTTTTTTTTTTAATCATTTCCCTTACAGGCTGCGGATGCTCTTCAATTAAATTGATCCACGAGCTTGAAAGTGAAGTGAGGGGAAATAATTATTTCAAGGTTAAATCATTTAAAATGTCTAACAACTTCTCACAGCCCTCACCTTAGTTATAAAAGGAGACGAGTCTCACTCAAGCTTTAAACTCTGTAGTTTGGAGTTTGCTTTGTTTTTTAATCTTGCTGGCCTTGGTAGCAAATGCTTGAAATTCTAGAATTTGGAAGGCTGAGGCAGGAAGACCATGAGTTCAAGGCCAACCTGAGCTCTACTGCAAGACCCTGTTTCCAAAACAGAGAGAGAGAGAGGAGAGAGAGAGAGAGAGAAATTTCCATTCTGGGACATGCGGTGTGTTCATTTGGAATTCCACTCCTGGGTTTACATCTTGACACGAGCAGGTGCCTCTGCTCTCCCTGCATTTGCTTGAACAAGCGTCTCCAGTGTGGCTGTGTGTATGAATTTATCCAAGCAGACACTCATCAGCCTGGGATCAGAGGGAACCTAGTGCATGTCTTTAAGCCTCTAATAAGTGACAGTTACGGAAGTTCAAATTTGTGTTCAAAGATGTTAAGACTTTGTTCCGAATGCTCACAAAATTTAAGGGCCTCTCAAATGACCACTAAAGTCCTTCTAGGTAAAAATGCTTTTATTTTTTTTAACATTTATCTGATCACATAAAAATGTTCTACACACACACACACACACACACACACACACACTATGGACTAGTAACTACCCACTGATGATAATCATGACTGGTGTTATTATCGAGGGCTTCAGTGTCCCTCAGACTAATTACTTCATATGAATTAACTTAGTTTATCCTTACAACAGCTCTATTAGGAGCACCCCCATTTGACAGATGGAAGCACAGGTGTAATATGGGGTCGCAGAGTTGCTTTGTGTTAGACATGAAGGTCAGACACCTTCCTCTCTGGTACTCAGTCATTCCCATGAGCATCTCCAGGATGTAAGCCTCATTGTTACAGAGCAAAATTACAACTCCTGTCAAGGCTAGGAATTTCATTAAGTCGATGAAGGCAGTGCCAGAGCCTTCAAGTGTGTCCGGTGCTTANGGAAGGCCCTGTGCTTAAGGATCCAGCTTAAGAAGCAGCCACATATCAAGACAAGGGAAATCAGCAAATTCGTCATTGGCACTTCAAAAGGGGGACAATTGAGAAAACATAAAAAGAGGTCCTGGGGAAACTGGATGGAAGCATCCACTTTTGCTACAAAAATGTCATTTTTGGTAGTGTTAGGCCAATCAGCTGAAAAACTGGCATGTTGTTTTGTGTGTTTCATCTACTCTAAGATGCATGTCATGCCCATCTCTTGACATCTCTGAAAACAGGATGTGTTTGGCGATCGATGAGGCTGAGATAGAATGAAATATTTGGTGTCACATTTGTGTGCGTGTGAAAACTGAGTATGCATTCAAACAACCACTAGATATTTGCAAATATTCCCAGATCTTCATAACTATGAGATAAACTATATATTTTTAAATTAGAGTTTCCTTTTGCAAGGTAAAATCCTAATTACACATTTTCTCATTTATTAAAGCATTTACTTCAAGTGGCCTCTTACTCATTGCAAATATCTTCAGACAACTAGATGCTACTATTTAAATCAAGCCAGTGTGGGGCTGCATCATAATTTTTAAGATGTTTGAATATATATTTTTAAAATAGTGTTTAAATAAGCATCCTATGGAATACTTATGCAGCTGTTCTAGACACAGAGAATGGGAATCTGCAGTACAGTACAGTACAATACAGTCTAATTACAACCTCTAGCACTTCCAGGCTGTGTGGCCTTGGGCAACTCATTGGCATCTCTGTGCTTAAGGATCCCTCATCTGTAAAATGGGCATGGAAAGATTATGTGCTTATAGAAATGTCATGAGATACTGGTGAGGATGTCTTCATAAGGTGTCTAGAATTGTGCTAGCACAGGAATGGAAGTAAACCTTTATCAAGAGTTTTGACTTGTGTTTTTCTTNTTATGGTGCTGGTAGGAAAAATAGAAAATACTGGCATTTCTTAGTGTGCTCTTTTCTGTNCACATAGTTTGATTACTGTTTTTAAAAACATGGCATCAAAGACTGAAGATATAGTTCAGCAGTTAAGAGCACTTACTGCTCTTGCAGAGGACCTGAGTTTGGCTCCCAGCAACCACATTGGGCAGCTCACAACTTATAATTCCAGTTCCAGGGGACCTGGTGCCCCCTTCTGGACTTCTCAGGGTCCTGTACTCACATGCACACACCATACACAGGCTCACACAAAGAGGGGGGCACGGGGGAGCNAAGCTTATCTAAGGAGAAAATATATACAGGATCACAGCCCTTGAGATGGCTCAGTGGGTACAGGTGCTTGCCACTAAGCCTGATGTCCTGTGTTTGATCCCAGGAACTTGTGATAGAAGGAGAAAACTGACTCCCAAAAAGAAGTCCTCTGGCCTCGGCATGCATGCCATGACAGATCTGTGCCCCTTGAACTAAATAAATAAACATAACTTATTTTTTTTAAAAAACTCTGCTTATTAATAATGAGGGCAAATCTTTGCAATTCTGAATATTCTTTCATAAAATCTTTTTAAATGCCTTAAATATAGTCTAGATTTTTTTTAAAAAGAAGCTAGCCAATCCTCCTTTTCAGTATTATAAATCACTCTTCAGTAAGCAGCTTTGAGATCCATGTGCATGGACTTTTTAATATTTTCCTTGTGATGAATTATTTGAGTGGAGTTGCTGCTCAGAGAACTCGCAGTATGTCAAGCCTTTGTAACAATAGTCATAAGAATGCAGACACCAAGTGCTGCCAGGAGCCATACTGACATGGCCCCAGAGGAAAGTCCCTGTGTTATGTGCACCACAGGGAAGAAAGAATAGAAACTCAGGATCACTTACCCAAAGCCATGCCCCTGCCAGGCCAACCGCTTAGCCAGGACAAGCAGAGAAGCCACTCAGTACCTGCCAGTCAGCTCCTCTTTAGTACCTGGGAAGTGGTTTTGTGACTGGACACATTCCCCGTTGTTCCCTCTCCTTGGTGATGTGTTTGATATATTTTTGCATGAGACCCTTCTATTGATCTTGGGAGGGCAAGGAGCCAAACGTGACATTTTTTGATGAAGAGTTAGCTAAAGACAATTAGAAGGGAAGGTGCCATAAATAAGAAATCATGTCAGCAGGGCACTGAGCAGTAGAATGTGCACACCCCTGGCCTCGTGGTGCATGCAGTCTTTGTGCATCTTGGAGGAGACTTGAGTTGCTCGTGGGTTTCACTGACCTTNACCCTGAGTCTGTCTGGGTTATTTGGTCTTCAGAGAAGTATCTTCCACTCTGCTCACGAACTAGATCAAAAGGTGACATAATGAAGGGGTTGCCTTGTGGGATAACGAAGTATGAAGTCTGCCCATTCACAGGCTCAGCAAATGTTTGTGGAATGTCTGCCCTGCAGATATAGAAATAAAAGACGTCATCTCTACTTTAAGGAGATACAGTCTTGGCAAGCTAAAAAATGACAGTGTTGAGATGTCTCAGTTGAGATGGCTCAGTGGGTAAAGTGCTTTCTGCACAAGCAGGAAGATATGATTTTGGATCCCCAGCATCTATATAAAGAAAAAGCCTGGCGTGGTAGAGTGCACATGTAACTCCAGCGCTGCTGTAGAGGTGAAAACAGGTAAACTCAGGGGTTTGTCCAGCCAGCCAGTCTAGCTGAAATGACAAGCCAGAGATTCAGTAAGAATCTGTCAGAGAAATTAAGATGTGCATGCTCGCACACATGCACGCACACACGCACACAGACACAGACACACACAGACACACAGACACAGACACACACACAGACACAGACATTACATTCCATACATGGTTTTAATATGAAAACCATATTGGGAGGTGATTGGGTTATAGGAGTGCTGACTTCATTAGCAGATTAATCCTTGATAAATGGATAGCAGAATGGACTAGTTGTTGGTGAAGCCTAGTTGGAAGAAGTAGGTTATTGAGACCTTTGAAGGGTGATCTTGTCCCTGCCCCTTCCTGTCATGGCCTCCTGGCTGCTGTGAGGCAAGCAGTTTTTGTCCACATTGCCCCTCCGTCATGATGTCCCTGCTTTGCCACAAGCCTAAAGGGGATGGAGCCAGCTACTTTGGAAGTGTGAGTCAAAGTAAGCCTTTCCTCCCTTAATTGACTTTCTCAAATACTTCATCACAACAGTGTGAAAGTGACTAGCACAGAGGGTACTGTCAAGTGGGGAAGGCCCTGAGGTACTGACTAGGGCAGATAAGAAAGGGTAGTGGGCAGAGTTTGAATTTTACCTCTGCCGTGCAATAGCAGCCATATCCACGGGTTCATCTCTCTAGATTCTATTTCAGCATCCACAACATCAGGACCATTCCTCATCAGGTTGTTGTGAGAATAAATGAGAGAACGCCCCACAAATAGTAAGCACCCTACAGAGATCAATCAATCAGTCTAACTGGTTTGCAGTCCTCACTACTCGTTCTCAGGTAGCCTAGCAACCAGGGGCTCTACAGGGAGGATGGCTGGGCCTCTGGCCAAAGCTGGTACTGATATGAAAACTGAGCTTTCAACAGTCCTTAAGGCTCTAGTCTGGATTGCAGTACTCAGGATGTGCCTACTATATCAAGTGACTCTTATCTCCTCCCATCCTCCTACAAACATGAAAGCAAGCAAGGTTTGGGTANCTCTGCTGGGACATTCTGCCTCCCTCCATGTAAGCCTCTGGACACCTTTCTCTGTGTGAGCAAGAGGTGAACAGCAGGCCTCCTGCAAACACTGTATTCTTGCAAGATCCTCAAAGCTCATGCCGTATATCATTTGCCCCGTGCTTCAGTCACACAGTGAACACCTCTTAGCTATTGTTACTCCTGAAGGTTTAAGAATACAGCAGGTCATGAGACATAAACCTAGGACCCTTCTAACCTAGGAAGGATTGCAGAGTGGCCTTCAGGAGGAGCAGCCACCCAAGATGAATTGTGGAAGCTGTGCTAAGCAAGTGTAATGACGGAAAAAGAGGGGAAAAGTCTTTCTAAGCAGAAGATAAATGAAGATGTATCCTTGGGTGTAGACTGGTGCAGCACTTTACCAGTTGCTTGTTCTTTGTTTTGACTTTTGCAGTTCTGGGGATCCTAACCCAGGGCCTCACCAGTGCCAGGAAACTGCTGAGCTAGATATCCTCTGTCCACTGTTGTCTTCTTAATAGAAGCTGCTGTTTCTTTTCTTGGTTGTCTGCTTTTGATTT
Organism: Neotoma lepida; assembly: GCA_001675575.1. NCBI lineage: Eukaryota > Metazoa > Chordata > Mammalia > Rodentia > Cricetidae > Neotoma > Neotoma lepida. The sequence continues at coordinate 201,668 of LZPO01107912.1, forward strand.
TTCGAGACAAGGTTTCTCTGTATAACCCTGGCTGTCCTTGAACTTGCTCTGTAGACCAGGCTGGCCTCGAACTCAGAGATTCATCTACCTCTGCCTCCCAAGTGCTGGGATTAAAGGTGTTGTGCCATCACGCCCAGCTGAAAATGCTGTTTCCTAGCCCTCAGCTCACACCCAAGATGCAGCTTCTCTTTTCTGAACTGAGTCTTGCAAGCTGCAAGACTGGAAAGGACATTCCCTCTGGGGGTCTCATGGCTGTACCCCATGTTGAGTTGGTACATATGCAGGCCTAGATGCACACCCCAGACTGAAGCAAATATCTTTTTTCAAAGGAGAAAGCATACAAGAACTCTAAGGCCCTGAGTCACCTTCAAACTGGGAACATAAACTTTAAATCAAATTATTTAGTTAACTTACAAAGTCATGGGTCCCATTAAAGCATTTTAATACTTATATGTCATTGTACGTCATTCCTGTTCACCTCTCTTCTGCTCTCTTCTCCCCACTCCCTTCTTCTTGGTCACTTCTTTTCTTTCTCCAAAGAACCCCCTTCTACTTTGGTACCTCATGTATTCCATTACTTTCTGTTCCTCTACCCCTTAAGATCTCTTTATCTTATTTCTTCTTTCATGGTACACACACACACACACACACACACACACACACACACACACACACACACTAATCTAGATTCTGCAGATAAGAAAAACATGCAATATTTGTCTAAGTATGATGTATGTCATTTGACAATGAATTCCAGTTCTATACATTTTCCTGTAAATATTATTCATGATTTCAGTTTTCTTTATGGTGGAAGAAGTCCCGTTTTGTGTGTGTACCACACTTTCTTTATCCATTCATCTGGTGACATCTAAGCTGACTGTGTCTCAGCTGTGGGAGTGCCATGGCAGTAACCATGAATGTAAACCCCACTGTGGCACACTGACTTACACTCCTTTGATTACACACCCAGGCGTGGTAGAGTCGGGTCACGTGGTAGGTTCTAGTTTTGAAGCTATCTGCTCTAATGTTCTTAGGAAAGTCCACATTGACTTCCGTAGTGGCTACACAAGTTCCCACTCCAGCCAGCAGTGGAGAAGAGTTCTTCTTTCCCTGCATCCTNGCCAGCATTTGTTGTGATTTGTTTTCTTGGTGACAGCCGTTTCTGACTGAGAGGCAATGGAATCACAAAACGATTTATTTGCATTTCCCTGATGGCTAAGGGGGATGAATACTTAAAAAGAGAGAAGGAGAGAAAGGGGAGGGGCAGGAAGGAAGGAAAACATTTATTGGCCATTTGTATTTCCTCTTTGAAAAACTATTCAGCTCATTGGCCTATTTATATATTTGATTATTTTTGGCGTTTAATTTTTGAAGTTCATTGTGTGGGCTAGTCTCTTTTGCTGGGAAGAAGTTTTTAAATTTTGTGTGATCTCAAATATTTGGGATTGTTTTCTCTGCTTTCGGAGTCCTGTACAGGAAGTCCTAGCCTATCTCTATATCTTGAAGTGTTTCTCTCAAAAATAGTGGTCCATACTTGGTTTCCTTCCTATTGTCTCCTCCGTATAAGTGTGAACCTGGCCTCATACGAGGAGCTTGGCAGTGTGTTTTCCCTTTCTGTTTTGTGAAACACTTTGAGTAATGTTGGTTTTAGTTTACCCTTAGTGATTTGGTAGACTTCGGCAGTGAAACTATCCTTTTTTCCTTTATGGGAAGACTTTCTGTAGCAAAGGAGGGTGTTGAGACAGGTTCTCAAGTAGTTCAAACTCACTTTGTAGCTGAGGATGGTCTTGAACTTCTGATCTTCGTTCCCTCACCTCGCAAGTACTGATATTATAGACACAAGTCACCACATGCAGCTACAGGGAGGCATTTTTATTTTTAAAATGTAACTTTCATATTGAAGCAAATTTATTACTTTGATATTATTTTTATATTTTATTAGGGTGAAAAGTAACAGTTTCCTTATGGAATTTTCATACTTGCAAGGTTTAGGTTGACCCTTTCTCTGCCTGTCCTCGCCTTCATCCTCCATCCCCTCGTAAACACTTGCACCCCCAGGATTCCTCCGTCCCTTCCACTTCGCAGGTGTTCTACTATCCTCCGAACCATTCCCTCCTAACGCCTCCTTTGCTCCTCTTATGGAGGAACAGCACATTCCTAAATTCATTTTTCTTCACAGCTCAATAAAATTCCATCGTGTCTAGCTCCACATTTCCATCTCTTGATGGTGTTGATTGCATTTTCTTGCTACTGTGGATAGAGCAGCAATGGACACAGATAAGCATGTATCTCTCTAGTATGATGCAGCATCCCTTGGGTGGTACAGCTGGGTCATATGGTAATGCTATTTTTAGTTCTCTGAGAAACCATCATACCAAGTCAGTAGGAGGTCCACCAGATTACACGTCTAGCAACAGGAAGGGTTCTTTCTCCACCCTCTCTCCAANATTTGTTGTCTTTCATCTTCTTATTGTAGCCGTTCAGGCAGGGTCAGATGGCTCTCAGAATAGTTTTCATTTCCATTTCTCAATGATTAAGGATATTGGACACACTTTAAAGTATTTGTTAACCATTTGTATTTCTTCTGACCCTCACTTCAGCTCCTTAGTCCATTTTTTATTGCCTTATTTGTTTGTTGATGCTCAGTTTTTGGTTTTTTGGTTTATTTTTGTGGTCCTTGTTGTTTTGTTTTGTTAATTCTTAATAAATTCCAGATATTTCTCCTCTGTTAAATGGACCGNTAGCAAAGGTTTTATCCCATTCTGCAGGCTGCCATTTCACTCGGTTAACTATTTCCTTTGCTGTGTAGAAGCNTTTTTTAATTTCATGAGGTCCTATTTGTTGGTCATCGGTCTTATTTTCTGAGGGACCAGAGTCATGTGCAGAAAGTTCTTACCTGTGTCTACATCTTGAAATGTTTTCTCTACTTTTTTACTCTAGCATTTTAGGGGGGTTGGGGTCTCACGCTATGGTCATTGATCCATTTGGCGTTCGGTTCTGTGTAAGGTGAAGGTGATCTGTTTTCATTCTTCAATCTTTTACCTGTGGATATCCAGTTTTTTCAGCACCATTTATAGAAGAAGCTCTTTTCTCCAACAAGTATTTTTTATTGCTTCTTTGTCAAAAATCAGATGGTGGCTTCCTAAGGCTCAGGAAACACTGCAGAAAAGGGGATGGAAAGATTATAAGAGCCAGAGAAACAGGGAGTTTGCTTTGAGATGGTGTCTCCAACAAATACTGAAAGCTACAGCATGAAGTCTCACCAACATGACTGCCCTAACATAAGCTGAACAAAGACAACAGTAGACACACTAACATGTACAGGGGAAATCACATGAGGTCTAAACCCTATACAAAGAACTAAGAACTAAGGAAAGCTAAAAGCAGGAGAAATAGTCTTCCCCAGGGAAGAGAATGCCAACTGTTTATCCAATATCAAATGGTCNGCCCTAAAAACATACATACAAGTAAATCATACAGACTGAGTGCATTAAACTTATATATTTAGGTATATATATGTATATATATAGATATGTGTATATAGCAATAATTAATGAAAAAAACAGTCCTTGAATTTGAAAGAGAGCATGGAGGGGTATATGGGAAGCTCTGGATGGAGGAAAGGGAAGGGGAAAATGATGTAATTATGTTATAATCTCAAAAACAAATAATAAAAAAATCAAGTGGTTGTACTTGCATGGGTTTATGTCAGAGTTTTCTATTCTGTTGATCCACATGTGGTCTTGTTCGTTTGATTGTTTTGTAGCAGTGCATTCTGCTTCGGTGACTATGGCTCTATACTATAATTTGAAATTGAGTATGGTGATACCTCCAGCATTATTCTTCTTGTTCAGGGTTGCTTTGGCTACCTGAGTTCTTCTCTGCTTCCAAATGAATTTTAAAACTGTGTCTCTGTTTCTCCGAAAAGTGGATTTGACATTTTGATGGGGATTNTATTGAATATGCAGCTTGCTTTTGGTAAGATATTTTGGTAAGATGGTTATTTTCACCGTGTTGATATTTCCAATACATGAATATGGGAATTCTTTCCATCATCGAGTGTCTCAATTTTAATAATAGAGGTTGTTCAGATCCTTGGGTAGTTCATTCCCAGGAAATTTTGAGGCGATTTTTAATGAAATTGTTTCCCTAATTTTTCCCTCGGCGTGTTTGTTATTGGAATATATGAAGGCTACTGATTTTGTTATGTTAATTTTGATTCCTGCTGGTTTTTTGCCAAGTGTTCATCAGATCTAAGACTTTCCTTGGAAAAGAGGGTCTTTGGGGTCTCATATCTAGAATCAAAACATCTTCAAATAAAGAGGCTGTCTTAGTTACTTTTCTACTGCTGTGATAAGACATCATGACCAAGGCAACGTATAGAAGAAAGAGTTTATTGGGAGTTTACCATTTCCAAGGGTTAGAGTCCGTGACCATTATGGTGGGAAGCATGGCAGCAAGCCAGCAAGCATGGCAATCTAGTGGTAGCTGAGAGCTTACATGTTGAGACACAACCATGAGACAGAGAGAGAGAGAGAGAGAGAGAGAGAGAGAGAGAGAGAGAGAGAGAGAAAACTAATAGAAAATGGCACGGGCTTTCTAAACCTCAAAGCCTGCCCCATTGCCACATCTCCTCCAACAAGGCCACACCCCGAATTCTTCCCAAACAGTTCTACCAACCAAGCCAAATACATAAGCCTATGGGGGTCATTCCCATTCAAACTACCACAGACACTTTCCTACTTATATCTCTTTTATTTGCTTCTCNTATCTTATTGCTATAGCTGGGAGTTCTAGCACTGTATTGAATGAGAGGAAAGTAGACACCACTGTCCTATTCCTGATTTTAGTTGGAGTGTTTTGAGTTTTTCCCCCATTAAATACAATGATTGTTCTAAGTTTGTCACAAATAGTCATTATTATGTTAAGGTATGTTCCTTATATTCTGAGTTTCCTTAGGACTTTTGTCATGTAGGAGTGTTGGATTTCTTTAAAAACCCTTTCTGCATCTGCTGAGATGACCATGTGCTTTCTGCCCTTGAGTCCATTTATGTGGTGTATTATATTTATTTATCTGTATTTGTAAAATTATCCCCACATTCTTTGTCAAAGCCTACTTGGTCATGAAAAGTAATATTTTGATGTGTTCTTGAATTGAGATTGCAAGGATTTTGTTGAAATTTATTGTATCTACATTCATCGGGAATATTGGTTTATAACTTTCTTTTTTGTTATGTTTTTAATCCATTTTGGGTTTCGGGATAATACTGTCTTCATAAATAGAGTTTGGTACTGTTCCTTCCTTTCCTGTTTTTGTGGAATAGTTTGAGAAGCTTTGGTGTCAGTTCTTGGAAGGTCTGGTAGAATTCAGCAATGAGTCCATCTGGGCCGTGGCTTTTTATAGTTGGGAAATTTTTTATTACTTGTTCAATCTCACTGCTTCTTATAGATCTGTTTAAATTATTTATCTCGTCTTGGTTTAATTTTGGTAGATCATATGCATCTAGAAGTTCATCCATTTCTTTTAGATTTTCCAATTCAGTGTAATATATGTTTTTAAGATATGTCATAGTGAGTTTACGAATTTCTTCAGTAATTGTTATGATGGTTCTAATTTTATCTCTAATTGTTTTTACCTTGGCCTCTTCTCTCTTTTGCTTAGTTTGTCAATTGTAAGAATCAAATTTTTGTCTTATAAATTCTGTGTACTGTTTTTCTCACTTCTATTTCATTAATTTCTTTCCTAATCTTTTTCATGCAAAAATGTTAATTAATTTTGATAATTGCTTGATAATGTCATATATACATATATGTCTGATTACTCTCCTCACCGTTGCCCCCTCTTATCTACCTCCCATCCCTAACAACTCTTGTCAATCAGTTCCTTTCCCAGGTACATGACTTTTAGTTTTGTTTTGTAACCTCTTTAGTTTAACAAAAGCCATCTGTGTGACCATTGGATTAGAAGTGTCTGGTGGAACCTGGTGTAGTCATTGGTGGGCACAGAACTAAAGGCAGTGATTTCCTTGCTCCCTGTATCCATCAGTAGCAAATAATTAAGCAGTGAGAGGTAAGGCCCCATGAGTCCCTCTTCTATCTGTGCCTGACTCTTCTTGCGTGGGCATCCACAGCTGCTGTGAGTTCGTGATTGCAACGACTATGTCTTGCCAGAAGATGACATTTTACAGCCCTTTTCTGTATCTTCTGGCTCTTACAATCTTTGCTCCCCTTCTTCTGCAGTGTTTCCTGACACTTGGTGAGGATGGTATAAATAAATCTCTTTTGATGAGCCCTCATACATCACTTCTGCTCACCAACTTGTGCAGCCATGATTTTCTTCATTCTCCATCATTCACTGGAAGAGGCTTCACTGATTAAGAATTAGAGTAGTTTTTGTCTCTGGGTCAATATTATAAATATTTAGATGGCAGCTTAACAATATATCAATTTATCTAAACCACTGTATTCAGTTCCCTGCTAGGACCTATGATCTCCCCCACCATGTTTTCTAAATCAGACTTACAGTACCAAACATGGTTTTCCTCCTGTGGAGTGAGTGTAAAATTAAGTTGAAGAACAGTTAGTTACCCCAATAACGGGAGTGCCATTTTTGCACTTGTTCTCAGAGATGACAGGACACACAGTTGGCCAAGACCCAATGGTGCCTTTTCTCCCCTAAGAGCCTCCATAGCACCCTTCAGAATTTTTTTTTATTTCTTTCTTGATTTCTTCAGTTACCCACTCATCATTCAATAATGTACTGTTTAAACTCCATGCAGGAGTTGAGGGGTTCACAACATGGTAAAGTTTTTGCCTAGCAAGCTCAAGGCCCAAAACTTGGTCCAGAGAACTGGGAGAAAAAAGAGAAAAACAAAAACTCTCAAGGAATTAATCTCCTTGAATGTATATATGTGCTATATTTTCCTCTTGCTATGGATTCCTGATTTTATTCTATTGTGATCAGATAGACTACAAGTAATTACTTCAATTTTCCTATATCTGTTAAGACTTGCTTTGTGTCTTAATATATGGCCTATCTTATAGGCAGTTTCATGGGCTGCTGAGAAGAATGTGTATTCTGCTATATTGGAGTGGAATGTTCTGTAGATGTCTGTTAAATCTACTTAATCTATGATTTCATTTAATTTAGATGTTTTGCTGTTCTTTTTGTGTGTGTGTGACCTGCATATTGGTGAAAGTAGGCTGTTGAAGTCACCCACTACTATTGTGCGAAGATTAACCTGTGGCTTCACCTCTAGTAGTGTTTGTTTTATGAAATTAAGTATACACATGTTAAGTGTATATATTTTTACAATAGCAATGTTCTCTTGATAGACTGTTCACGTAATCAGTAT
>LZPO01107912.1:209747-234429 GCA_001675575.1 Neotoma lepida
AATCTCTTTGCAGTCACTGATCAGTTTTTACCAGTAAACATGTAGCATCTTCATCCAGCATGTTGCCTGTTTCAGCATCCTTTAATCTGATAGTTGAGGGGTTNGTATCTTTGGGAGGAGTAATCTTTTTTCATGTTTCTTGTATTCTGGGTTGTGGTTGGTGNTTCTGTTAGTTTAACTATCTCTTCTGGTTTTATTGGGGGATCTTCTTCCTGGGTGCTTCTGTCTTAGTCCTTATTACCCCAGGTCACTTAGGGAGGAGAAAATGAACAGCTACACATACAGCACCAAACTATAAAAGACAGATGAAGAAACACACTTCTAATTTACTAACGCCCCACTTTTTTATGACCACAACAAAGCAAATGGTAAAAGCTAATGCAGAATGTGCTATGAAGTTCAAAGTCATTTAGGATAAATGTAAGAAGAGTGCGTGAAATAAAGAAAGGGGACAGGAAGTACAAAGAAGAAAGGAGAAGAATCTTTTGAGGGGAAGAGAAAAGAGCAAGATATTAGGGAAAAGAATAAAACAAATAACAACAAAAAAGGATTCCCCAATCATATCAAAGTTCAAAAATAAATAAATGTAAGGAGAAATTAAAAATACAAACATGAAGTTTTTTTAAATTAATTCAAGATATTATTAAAAGTGTAGTATAGTATAAATGGGGAACTTTACAAAAGAAAAAAGAAAGGAAGCAAAATACTTAAAGGAAAAGGAAACAGGTTTCCTAGTAATGAAAAGGGTTATTAGAAAAGTATATTAATTGAATAGAAGGAATAAAAATGGAAAAATCATTTTTAAATATTAACACTTTTAAATATTATAAAGTAAAAACACTGCTGAAAGTGTGGTTAAAAGGGAAGAGGGTAAACACAGGGGGCAAAAGAAAATTGAAGACNGTAAACAGAAGTGTTGGAGTCACTTCTTCCTGGCTCTAGAGACTGGGAAGCTTCTGGTTTTATGCATGGGAGGATGGCAAGTGTGGGACTCAGTTGATCTTCTAGGCTCTTTCTTGTCCTTTCGGTGGCATATGCTGGTGCTGAGCCGGTCCTGGACAAGTGTCTGATGTCAGCTGGGCTGCCTGTCGTAGCATCCCTTCCTTGTGCCTCTGCTGGCCTTACTTAGATATGCAGCTATGAGCTGGGCCGTTTCTCTCACTGTCCTGAGACTCCCTGGGCCATATGCCTGAGAAGGCTAATGTTTGAGCTCGGGGTGACTCCCACAATGGGAGTGTGGGAAGCAATCACTCTGTATGATCTTCACACTTCCACAATCTCCTAAGTATTAATCACCCAGCACTTCTGAGTTCCCAGACTCTTCAGCCATGAAGAGCAGATAGGTGGAATTAGAGGCTGACCACCTGCTGACCTCAGGCTCAGGGCTACCAAATTCCATTGTTATTTCCAGTTGATGCAACTGACCCCTGGCCACCAAAGGTAGGATTATGCACTTGACTGCCTGAGCCAAGCCTCCTGTTAACCCACTGATTTTAGCTTGTTAGCACCCAGGCCTCATGTTCTTTCATAGTTACTTGGAAGGTGTCTCTCAGCCTTGGGGTTGTGTCAGTCTAAATTCAGGCTCTCACATTTGTAGCTCTTCCCTGCTTTCTGGTGTCTGGGATGGCTCAGTTTTAAACGGTACCATCCCTCTGGACACGTAGTACCTGTTCATTGCCCTTTCACACACACCGAGTAACACAAACGGAATTCCTTTCCTTGCTACCTCATTCCTAGAGGAATCACTGTCCTATAAACCCATAACTAAATTTAAGGTTTGTGAGGGTGCAGGCTTGTCCTAAAGGTAGGACTGCTACCAGTCTATCAGCTTTAGTTTTCCAGTGGAGTCTAATAGATGGAATCATATCAGCTGCAAATATGGACTTTGGGGCTGTTTCTTTTCCTGTTTGTATTTCCTTGGTCTCCTTCAGTTTTCTTATGGCTCTAGCTAAGATTTAAGCACTATGTTGAACAGGAATGGAGAAAGAGGACATCCTGGTCTTGTTCCTGACTTTAGTGGAAATACTTAAGAGTTGTTCTCCATTTAGCATGAACACANTGTTGGCTGTGGGCTTGTTGTATGTTGCCTTTATTGTGCTGAGATATGTCCCCTGTATCCCTAGTTTCTTCCAGGATTTTTATCATGAAGAAATGTTGGATTTTGTCAAAGCCATTNTCTGCATCTCATGAGATGATCCTGTGGCTTCTTGAGTCTGTTTGTGTGGTAGATTGCATTTGTTGATTGATATACGTTGAGCCATATCTACATATCTGCAATCAATTTGATCATAGTAAATAATCTTTTTGATGTGTTCATAAATTCAATTTGCACGTGTTTTATTGAAAATTTGTACACCTGTGTTCATCAGAGGTGTTGGCCTATAATTTTGTTTTTCTTTTCTTTCCTTTTTTTGTTGTTGTTGTTGTATCTTTGTTTGGTTTGGTATCAGGATAATGCTGGCTTCATTGAAAGAGTTTAGCAGTGTTTCTTCCTTTTCTATTTTACAGAATAATTTGAGGAATATTGGTGTTAGTTCTNTGANGTTCTGGTAGAATTTCACACTGTATCCATCTGGCCCTGGTCTGTTTTCAGTTGGGATATTTTTGATTACTGCTTCTATCTCATTGGTTGTTATGAGTTTGTTTAAATTATTTATTCCATCTTGATTTAATTTGTATAGGTCATATATATCTAGAAATTCATCATACTTTTAGATATTCCAATTCAGTGGGAATTTCTTAGAGTCTATGGTTAAGGTTCTCTGGATTTCCTCAGTTTCTACTCTAATGTTTCCTTTTGATTTTACCAATGTGGGTCCTTGCTCCCTTTCTTTTGTTTACTTTGGCTAAAGGTTTGCCAATCTTGTTCATCTTTCCAAAGAACCAACTCTTCACTTTATTGATTCTTTGTAATTTTTTCTATTTCATTAATTTCAGCCNTGGGTTTATTTCTTCTCATATATTCTTCTTTTTTAAATTTATTTATTTATTATGGATAGTGTTCTGCCAGCATGTATGCCTGCATGCCAGTAGAGGGCACCAGATCTCATTACAGATGGTTGTGAGCCACTATGTGACAGCTGGGAATTGAACNCAGGTCCTCTGGAAGAGCAGCCAGTGCTCTTAACTGCTGAGCCATCTCTCCAGCCCAGTCATATATTCTTTTAGGGTGTTGTTTGTACTTGTTTCTCTTAGGCCTTCAAGTGTATTATTAAGTTGTTAATATGACATTCTCTCCCATTTTTATGTAGGCATTTAGTGCTATAAACTTTCATCTTAGGTCTGCCTTCATTGTGTCCCATAGACTTCTGATCTGTTGTGTTTCCATATCCATTCAATTTTAGAATTTTTTAAAATTTCCTTCTTGATTTCTTCCTTGACTGAATTTTCATTCAATAGTATGTTGCTTTGTTTCCATGAGTTTATTTTCTGCAGTTTCTATTGCTGTTGTCATGCAAATTTGATTCCTTGGTGGTCAGATAGAATTCCTGATATGATTCAATGTTTCTTCATTTGCTGAGACTTGCTTTGTATGCTACTTTGTGGTTNATTTGGAGATAGTTCCATGGGCTGTTGAAAAGATAGTGTATTCTCTAGTGTTTGGGTGGAATGTTCTATAAAAGTCTGTTAGATCCATTTGATTTCTGGTGTCATTTAACTTCAAGATTTCTCTATTTAGTTTTGTCTGGATGATCCATATGTTGTTGGGAATTGGGTATTGAGGTCACCCACCATCACTGTGTTGGGGTCAATCTGTGGTCTTAGAGGTAATTTCTTTTATGAAATTAGGTGCTCTGTGTTTGGTGCATAACTGTTTAGAATTGTAGTATCTTTTCGGTGGGNTTTTTCTTTATTGGGTATGAAATTTCCTTCTGTCTCTCTTCTGACTAGTTTTCTGACTAGTTTGGCCTTGAAGCTTATTTTGTCATAGAGTAAAATAGCTCTCCCTGCTATACCTTTATCTTTTTACCCTGAAGTGTTATCTATTAATGGTGAAGTATGTTTTTTGAAGGAATCAAAAAGATGGATCCTGTTTTCTAACCCAATTTCTTAGTCTGTGACTTTCAATTGGGGGAATTGAGACCATTAATATTGAGTTGTTATTAAACAGTATTTATTAATTCCTGATGTTTTATTGTGGTGGTGTTTTCTTAGACATCTTCTGATTAACTGTTCTGGAATTATTTACTTATTCCTCATGCTCTTTTNGGTGTGTTTGGTCCTTAAGACAAAAGTATTCCTTTTAGTATCCTCTGTGGAGCTAGCTGACTTACTGGACATAAATTCCTTAAATCTCTTTTTATCATAGAAAGTTTGGCTTTCTCCTGGGATTACAATTAACAGATTTTTAAAGATTTATTTATTTTATGTATTTGGATTTTTTGTCTACATGTATATCTGCACACCAGAAGAAGATATCAAATCCCATAAGACTACAGTTATAGACAGATGTAAGCCACTGTGTAGATGCTGGGAATTGAACCCAAGACCTCTGAAAGAGCAGCCAGTGCTCTTAACCACTGAGCCATCTGCCCAGCCCCCACCATTGATATTTTTGCTGGGTATAGTACTCTAGCTTGGCATCTGTGGTCTTTCAGAACTTGTAGATCATTAATCTNGGCTGTCTGAAAAGTAAGGTGTTATTCTGGTGGGCCTGCCTTGTATATGACTTGGTCTTTCTTGAAGATTTCAATATCCTTTCTTTTTTCTATACACTTACTGTTTTAATTATTCTGTGACATGGAAAATATCTGGCCCTGTCCATTTGGTGTTCTGTATGCCTCTAGCATCTTGATAGGACCAAGATTTAAGAAGGTTTTTTTCTATGATCTTGTTGAAAATATTTTCTGTGTCTTTAAACTAGGTTTNTTCTCTTTCATCTATACATTCATAAGTGTGGTCTTTTTATAGAGTCCCAGAATTTCTGCATTTTCCATTCCTGCTTTTATGTATTTGTTTAGATTTAACATTTTATTTGACTGGGTGATTCAATTTGCTACCTGGTCTTTGAGGCTTGATATTCTCTCTTTTACTTGATCCAATCTATTGAGGCTTTCCTCTGAGCCTTTTATTTGACTTTCTGAGTTTTCCATTTCGAGTTTTATTTCAGTTTGGCTTTTCTTCAGAGATTCTATCTCATTATTAAATTCTGTTTCCATATTTTAAATTGTTTTCATTACTTCATTCAACTGTTTGTGTTTTTCCATCTTCATTCAGATATTTATTCTCTTTGAGTTCTTTGANCATCTTTCTAATTGCTATTTTTAAATCATTGTCTTGTGTATCAGCTAAGTCGNCTTTCTCAGGAAACATTATGATGGGAGTACTAAATTCTGGAGAAAGCATGTTGTCTTGGTTATTTATGTAGTTTGTATTTTTGCAGTGGGACCTAGGCGTCTGTATTTAGGTGTCTGGTAGTGGTTATTGGTATGGCTGTCTGGTCTCACCCTTGTTGAGTGGGTGTTCAGATCTTGGCTGTTTTCCCAACTTTTCAGGTTGTGGACCAGCTGAATGGTGCTTGAAGTTCAGTCTTGTAGCAACTCTATGTTGATATGTGAATGAGGTATCAGAAGTGGTNCCAGATCAACTACAACAGGCAAAACTTCTGAGCCCAGGAACAAACCTACAGACTTAGTAGGTTCTTACAGGCAATCTTCGTATGTCTGCGGGCAGTTTGTTGGGCTCTAGAAGTAGTACTTTGGTGGCAGGGACTAGGTCCCAGTAGGAGTGGGCAGTGTTCTTTAGGGGTGGGTCACAGGATGCCCACTATCCTAAAGGTAGAGATAGGTGGGGTAGATGCTATGCTGGGGGTCCCTATCTGAGGTCAGGTGCAGGATGCTACATGGTCCCAGGGCGGTGTGGTGGATGGGTGTGCTTTATTTTTTAAATACATACCCTAAGTATACTCACTCACCCCCACTAGGCCACCACATATGTTCTGTCACTAGATATAAACTCCACCCTTCAGGAGCTCGTATCCAAGAAGACAGAGATGAGCTCTAAAATGGTGAATAACAAGGTTTTTCAGAGTAATGAGCTTCTGCTGAGAATGGAAACAAAGAAACGTATTTTAGAGTGGGTGGTCAGAGGCATTCCTCCTGAAATGGCANTGTGTAGGCAAAGACAGGATTGACGAGCAGCAGACAGCTNTGTGGGCAGGAGAAGGGCAGCCATGCAGAGGAGCAGCTGGTGCCAATGTCATTAGACTGAGATGTGTTGGTGTGCTGTAGGAAGAGGGCAAACAGTGTGTCTAGAACACATGGAAGAGAGAGAAGGGAGCTGGAAAGGGTCTGGCTCTCAGAGAAACTGTAGTCCAGGTGTGACCAGCACCCAGAAAAACCAACGGGGTTTCCCAAGCATCCTTACTACCTGCTCTGTCCAAGCCCAGCTGAGTTCTTCCTTCAGTGGCATCTTGAAAGGACCCACAAGCCAGGCCAGCTACCGGCTAGGCTGGCATCTAGAGCTAGGTTCTTGGAAAACTTGTAGCAGCTGCCTGTGGTTGTCTTGATTCCTGAAAATCAAATTCAAGCCTTGGACTGCAGCCCTCCCTGCTCCAGGGTATAAGGTGCATTCTCTAACCCTGTAGCAGCCACTGTTCCCTCCAAAGACACAGAGCAGAGGCAGGGGTTTTTAGGAACACAATGAGATAACACACATCGACATTTGTCATTACATCTGACACAAACGCCAGCCAGAAAGCAGGCATGGTGGCACGCACCTATAATCTTAGTACTTGGGAGGTGGAGATGGAGAATCATTGTCTCCATTTCTTTTCTATTGCTGTAGCGAGACACTGTGGCCAAGGCAGCTTCTAAAAGAAAGTGCTTAATGTGTGGGNTTACAGCCCCAGAGGGTTAGAGTCCATGACCATCATGGCAGGGAGCGTGGAAGCAGGCAGGCATGGAGCTAGAGTAGTAGCCAAGAGCTCACATCTGATCCACAAGCATGAGGCAGAGAAAGGTAACTAGGAATGGCACCCCAAAGCCNATCCCAGTAACCCACCCNCTCCAACAAGAACATACTTCCTAATCATTCCCAAACAGTTCTACCAACTGAGGATCAAGCATTCAAAGGTATAAAAATATGGGGGTGTTGTGAGATATTTGTACACTGTGTGAAGATATATTGCTATGGTTGGCTTACTAAAGAGCTGAATGGCCAATAACTAAGCAGGAGAAAATAGGCAGGGCTTCTGGGGAGAGAGAGGAACTTGGGATTAGTATCTAGGTGCCCTAGAGATGCCAGAGAGACACTGAGGAAGTCCTGTCTCTTATACACATCTAGATGTGTATAAGCACATGGTAAAACGTAGATAAATAGAAATGGATTAATTTAAGTTATAAGCTGTCTCTTATACACATCTTCATAATTACTAAAAAGTCTCCATGTCGTTATTCGGGAGCTGGCTGGTGGGCCAGAGAAAGACTCTTTACAATGGGACAATTCTCATTCAAATCACACAACCATGGATTTCAGTCTGTCCTGGGCTACACCTCAAAATAACAAAAGAGCGGGGCTAAAGAGATGTTCAAAGGTTAAGAGCATTTACTGCTATTCTAGAGGACATGAGTTCAGTTTCCAGCACCCATACCAGACAGTTCACAGCTTCTTGTAACTCCCGCTCCTAGGGAACCCTCTTCCGGCCTCCAAGGGCACATGTACTCTCACACACACACACTCACACAGATATTCACATTACACACATAATTAAAAATAGGATAAATATTATTTTTAAAAAGCCAGGTTAGTGACACACACCTTTAATCCCAGCACGTGGGAGGCAGAGGCAGGCTGATTTTTGTGCATTCAAGGCCTGCCTGGTCTATAGAGTGAGTTCCAGGACAGCCAGGGCTACATAGTGAGACCTTGTCTCAGAAGAAAACAAACAAACAAACAAACAAAGCAAGTGCTAAATCACAAAAAACTCTTCTTGCCTTTGATGATAACTCTTTTGCCATTGCAAGAAGCTATGTAGGAATGATTCAAGAACACTACCCTCCCGGGTGGACCCTACCTCCTGGTGTTAAGGACCCCAACTGAGTCTCTGTCTCCATAGGGCTTGACTCTTACCTGATCTGGAGAAGTAGCGCAGTTTTCTGTAATGGAGCTCAGGAAGGCCTTCTCACTGTGGTCCAGGGAGTATCTTCCTTCAACCTCCTGCCTTTGATTCAGTGACTCAGGGCTCTAAGGCTTCCACAGTCTGCCCACAGACTGCTTCCACAGTCAGGCCCACTCAGGCAAGTCTTACCCCCCTACCCCACCCTCACTCCCTCACCCCCCGCCCTGATTCAGCCATGGCCCTTCCACTTTCCACTCTTCATGAAGCCTCTTGGAAAACCAGCAGAAAGGCTGTGCTGAGCCTAGATGAGAACACAGCTGGGCCCACTGTGCCCCAGGCTTGGTTGGCAGAGACAGATGTGCAAGGCTCGAGTGACCTTCTGTGCCAAGTCAATCCTGCCACTGAATGCAGCCAGGCTACATGGTAACGGGGACTTCAAGCAGCCCCAGCTTGCGCATGCTGCCCCCTACAATCCCACCACCTGCTGCCTATGCCCTGTCCACTGAGGGAGACTCAGCCTCAGACATAGGAGACCGAGGATGCTNCCAGGATGCTGCAAGGGGAGCAGCGGAGTGGCAGGCTAGCTCTGGGAAATGTCACCATTTATTGCATTTCCCAGTCGCGNCAACCCTCAGCAAGCAGACGTTCCAAGTGACAGAAAAGTTATTTTCCAGTTTCCCAGGGTCCTGGACCCAGTAATAACATCTTCCTGAAGGGCAATGGGTCTGTCTTTAACCTTGCCCTCTTTGGCAGGTTTGCATTCTGGAGGCTTCCAGCAACAACCTGGGGGTTGTNTACTCCCTGTGTGTGGATGGCCGCTTTCCCTTCTGGGAAAGTGACAGGCCCCCTGGCTCAGGCTCAGCCAGGGTGGGTGTCTCTTCTCTCCACCAGCTCCTCTGGAAACTCACTAAGTTATCTTAATTACCATTCCTCCTCTCTCTCTGCCAAGAATTGGGGAGATTTATAATTGGATCAGTCAAATATTTACTGTGTTTATTTCTTTGCCACTCCAGCTCTCGTAAAAGTTACGTTTTTATGCCACTTTCGGGCATGACTGATGGCTCCCAGGCACAGTCCTCTCATTGCATGTCAGCTGGAGTTGTTTCTCCAAGGTCAGAGAACAAGAGAGAGAGAGAGAGAGAGAGAGAGAGAGAGAGAGAGAGAGAGAGAGAGAGCGCACTTTGAGGAAGAGGGATGTTGTCTATTCCAGGTTATTGTACTGTTTCCCCTTCTTCCCCCAGTGTTAAAAAGACAGAGGCCACTTGTGTCTCTTCTGTTATGACTGGGTTATGTACTCCTAATGCCCTTCAGGGAACTGTAGACCTGTTAGAATGTATCATGCCGTGACCTTTATAGCCAGCTNAGCAGAGCACGGTACCTGAATGTCTCCATTTCCTGGATGGATTACCACAAGTTCCTGGAGCAGAAGAATGAGCTGGTCCTAGTCCTGAGCCTGACCTATCAGTCCCCAGTGAAGATGGAGCTCTAGTCAGGCTTCCAGAACTGCTGTCCTTATAGTAACACCTCTCTGCCAGGGGCACTGGCAGACCACTGTCTGAAGCCACATCCTAGAGAGCACAGGCACCCTAAACCAGCACGCCACCCTGCCTAGTAGCCCCTTGCTAGTTCCTGGCCCCTACCCTGGATTTCAGTCTCCACACTTGGCTCCATAGACCCACATTGTGTTTCTGGCCCTGCCTTGGATCATGGCAGCAATGAATGATGCTTGTGCTCTCTCAGTCTATGAATAGAGAAGCCAGATGTTNTGCTGAAAGAGGACCAGGTGTGTCAACTGAGATGCTCCACTGGCAAACTGGGAGAGGCACGCTACAGATAACAGAAGTGCAGTTTCACCAGTGGATGTCTCTGCCACATTCTCTTGGGTAACCTGCCCTCTTCCGCCTGATGAGAAATGAGAACAAGGCTGGAATCTGCTGCCATCTTGGGGAATACCCAGGAAAGGAAAAGAGAAATGGAGCTGGGAAATCCATGAAGCCTGCAGAAGGGACAGGTCACCCTTTTAGAGGCTTGTTGTCACCAGCCATTATNGATAGATAGTTCCTGGAGCAATTCCAGGCTCTTCTGCAGGTGCTAATTGTCACACGCAGGCAACAGCTATCTTGGGCACTGCTGCCTTAGGTTGTACCATGCCCTGGTACACTCAGGAAAAGAGACGGTGTGTGAGAGATTCACNGGGCACCTGATGACGTACGAGAAGGATTCTANGNCTTGTGTTCCGTTGGCTTAAATGATCATATCCCCAGCTAGCAGTAAAGGGACTACAGAACCATNGTTATCTCCACCACAGAGGCCACCAAGTTACAGTGTCAAAGAAGGAAGGGAAATGAGGCAAAATGAGGGAGAAAGTCTGCACGCATTGTTTATCATGCCAGTGAACTAGGAAGCAGAGTCCTGAGCATCTCCCAAATCTGGATGGTGTTTATGAATTTTTAGATGCCCGGCCCACAGCCCCCAACCACACACATGTTCTGACTGCTGTTGCCAGGCTTACTATAGCTCTACTCTTCTTTCCCATTTAAGACAGCAAAAATAATCATCAGAGACAAAACTTTTACTTCATTCCAATTTTGTTTCCCTCCATATCATGCATTTACAAATGTGCTATTTTATTCATCTGATATTTAACAAACATTTATTGATCAGTTTCTGCCCTAGGCAGATTTGGTAGGGGAGTGACTTCTAATAAAGATAGCTGAAGTTGCAAACACACAATTTGTGCACACAACACTCACAGTTCCAGGCACCACATATATCAGTTCAGTTCATTCTTAGAGCTGCATTTTGCTGTGGAAACTACTGTCATGCCTATTGGAAGGACAAGAAGACAGAGGCACAGGCCTCTTTGATAGCTTACACAAAATGCCAGCAAGCAAGTGGAGAGCAGAGCTCAGACCCTGACCCGGGCAAGCAAATCCTGGAGTTGTCACTCTAAACACTCCAGCAGCCACCGAGTCCCTGTGCCTGCAGCTTACATCCTTCTGCGTAGACTAATGATGAGCACAAGAACAATTGTGTCATTTAGGGACTAAGATAAGAGCTTAGGGAATGATGGAGTGCATAAGGGGATACAGACGGGCCACCGTATCTCATCTCACCCTCCCATTCACGCCTTGTTTGAGAACCCACAGCTGGCAGATTTCCCCTAAATGAAAACTGCCCTCTAAACCTCCACAGAAGGACTCCGAGGAGCCGGCCAAAATAAGTGCCCTTCCTCCACTCTGAAAAATGCCTTCTTCCCTAGTCATTTGATTGGCTGGACAGCAAGACCCGCCACTAGTCCTGAGCCATTTCTGTGTCCCTCGGCTGGCCAGCCAGTTCTGCACCAGATGACTAATGCCCAAATTAGTCATGAGCAATGGCTCCACACAAGTAATCACCTTCCCCAAACTTTTCCTCATGAGGGTGATAACTCGGACCCCAAATGAAGCCTATTCTTCTCACCTCACCACCAAGGAAGTTACAGCCATTGCTCTAGCTGACAGCACTCCGTAGACACCAGTGCTCGTGGTCGGACATTTACGAGGTTGCTAGGGAACAAATGCTTTGGTTACAAAGGTCTCTGGAAGCAGTGTCCGTTTGTCACATCCCTCCAAATCATTTATTTCATAAGGACAATGGTGACCAGTGGAGTATGGGGCAGAGGGAAGCTCCACACAAACACTTATTTACTGAGATGTGGGCCATTTCTTCTTCCCAGAAATAGCCATCTCACTCCCCACATGAACAACTAGAGCCATGTGCTGCTTCCCTGGGGCCCTTCCGATCTGCAAGCAGGTGGCCCTCAGTCACCAAGTACTTTTTAATTTCTCATCTTCCCGGCACTGCCCTAAGCATTAGCTTGTGTCATCCCTGTAGCGGTATTCCTGAACCTCAGGTGCCACCACCCCTGAGGATAAAAACAGACTCAACGGCAAACAATAGCCAAGTGTGGAGTCAGAATCCAAACCTGGGTTTGTCTAATGGCAGAGCCTCTGTGCTGAAGATTACTGNCTTTTGTTTGTGGCGACCGTGTTTCTGATGGAAAGTGGGCAACTCTGATGAGGGAGATACAAAGTTAGGCAATTCCTGGAGCTCCCGGCTATGAAGTTGTGAGGGGGGTTATGGCTGATGTCTGCAATATGTGGAACTCTTTTCACGGAGGGGAAAGCAGAAAGCGCTTGGTCCTGCAGAGGCGTTTTTAATCTGCCNAAGCTCCACACTTAGGGTCTTCTCTGGGAGTCAGAGTGCAAGGAACTGTTCCGTGCAGTGACTTTGAGTTTGTGAGATTCATCCATTTCTACCGGGGGTTTATCGATTTTCTTGTCAACAGGAAGAAACATTGGAGTCCTCTTTGCCTTCCCCTGCATCTTCCCTGTCCAGCCTATGGGCAACTCGTGGCTTCTCTCCCTTAGATTGTCCCTCGGGTGCCTACTCCTTACTTACTGTCCTCATCGAACTCATCACCTCACACATGACTGTCTGCAATTTCCACTCCTAAACCAGTTTCTTTTCTTACTTTCATTCCCTATAGAATATCTCATATCCCACCTCCAAAAACTAATTCCTCAGAACGTCCTTTTATCCCATCAGTCACTGCTCCAGAGTTTTCAGTGGCTCCCACTTGCCTGCCATAAGATTTCACCTGGTACTTAGACCAAGTCTGTCTTGGGTACCACTGCATCCTTCCATTCCTTCATCCCTGGAAACCTTAACTGTCGGATGTGTGTTGCACTCATCTCTAGCAACTGACAACCTGGTTTCCGCGGAAATGGAGTTCAATATTTAAATGTTCGTTTATTTAAGGCCAGGTACTATCAAGGCAGTAGCATTATAGCTGTACAGGACTTTGTCCTAATTTTTACTTTGCCATTTAGGAGGTATGTGACTTTAAACTAAATGCTTGGATTTTCTGAANTTTAATCTCCTATACCTGTAAAATATGGACACAGCCTGAAGAACAACTTTACCTGTAAAGTACTTGTCTAGCATGGGAAAGACCCCTGGCTTCAGTACCCAACAAAACACACACACACACACACACACACACACACACGAGAGAGAGAGAGAGAGAGAGAGAGAGAGAGAGAGAGAGAGANAGAGAGAGAGAGAATGTGTATGCAAAGGGGGAATCCTTGAAATTAATGTTTTTTATTCCAGAACTACCAATGAAAGTTTGTGACCAATAGAAATAGGATTAATAATAATACAGAGTGGAAATATAGCTTAGTGTAAGAACACTTGTCTAGCATATATATGTGACCTTAGGTTTAGTTCTCAGCATTACAAAATATAAATAAAAATTAAGTCTGGAGTATTGGCAAGTACCTATAAATGCAGTTAGTTGAGAGGCTGAGGCAAAAGGATCACAAGTTCAAAGACAACCTAAGAAAGTTATCCAGCTTTCATCTCAAAAATAAAAATAGAACAAGAGATATAATTATAGCTCAGCAGCAGAGCGCTTGCTTGGCATCTGCAAAGCCCTGGGTTGAAACCCCAGAACCATGAAATATAAATTAATAATTATCATTATAGGCATAGTAACTTGTAACTGATACTGTCATCACAACTTACGTGGCTGATTTTACTTTATGAAACCCTAGTTAAAAAGTACTTCTCCATTAGCTGATGGGCAGGGGGGCAGTGCTGGCTAAGGGTACAAGTCTAAAATTGGCTTTACACATTGCCCTCTCTCTGTTCCCCAGTATGACTTCATGGAACGCCTGGATGGCAAGGAGAAGTGGAGTGTGGTGGAGTCGCCCAGGGAACGCCGTAGCATCCAAACCCTGGTGCAGAATGAGGCTGTGTTTGTGCAGTACTTGGATGTGGGCCTGTGGCACCTAGCCTTCTACAATGACGGCAAGGACAAGGAGATGGTTTCCTTCAATACCGTCGTCTTAGGTAGGTTTGGGGTCCCTTGAGGGGAAGCTCTGTAAAGGGTGGGATGGAATGATGGGGGGCTCTCTGTGGAAGATTCAGCAACCCTGACAGTGTCTACTGTCTGTGAGACCAAGCTGCATAGTCTCTGCACTTGGCTCTGACCGCACAGGAATCCCATGCATACCAGCAAGAGTCACTACTGGGCCTGAGGATGCTCTCAAGTGTCTGAATCAGACAGCTGGGGCCACGNACCGTGCATCCAATCTGAGTATATCTATTAGTTGCTTTTCTATTGCGGTGACAAAACACCATGACAAAGGCAACTTAGAGAAAGAAGGGTTTATCCGAGGCTTATGGTTCCAGAGGGCTAAGTGTCACCATCACAGCAGGGAAGTGTGGCAGCAGGCAAGCATGGCAACTCGAGCCGTAAGCTGAGAGCTAAGGGCTCACATCTCCAATAGCAAACAGGAAGCAGAGTGGACTCCAAATGGCTAAAGTCTTTGGAACCCTCAAAGCCCATCCCCATAGAGCCACCAACTAGGGACCAAGTATTCAGATGTCTGGGCTGTGGGGGACATATCATTCAAATCACCACATTGAGCACATAGCTGGGCTTGTAAATGCCTCCCTTTCCTGCTCACAAAACAGAGGCAATGCCAGTATCACCTCCAAGGCTCTTATTAGGAATAAAGAACGCTTTTTCATTTCTAAGTGTGTAGCAGAGCCAAGAAACACTGGCCATTCATATCAGCTCTAACCTCTTAAAAATTGAGAATATGTCAAAATAAAAAAGGTTTTTTTTCTTTTAACTTAAAAATACAGTAGGGAAAAAGATACAGATGTTTTTAGAAGTCGTATATTTATTCCCAAGCAGGCAGGCCTCCAAATGCTTTAATTCAATGCCTGTCACTTTGGACATGTTTTAGGCCTGTGTTCCACTACGTATGAAGACAAAAGCTAAGGTTTAATCCAAAATTGCCTCTGCCTTGTGCATATTAAGCACCCCCCAAAGGGCGATTACTTATAAAGAATCACATTTTCTAGAAAAACCTTGGAATTTTAACATTGACAGGAACTGCAGTGACCATTGTTGAGGTTATAAGTTTTCATCTTCTGCTGATAACTGATCCATTCAGAAGCTCTGTGAGTCAGCAGGTGGCTGTGCCACTCCACTGAGGAATAAATTGAGCTATGTGGAGCTAACTGAGGCCTCAGGGTCCCAAGATATGGGAATGGCCTTCCCTCCTGAGCCTTGGCCATCATCTTTCCACAGGATCATGTCACCCCAGCCACTGTTAAGTGTGGATTCACTAGAGGGATCTNGAGGTAGTGAGTTCATGACAAAAGGACCTCAGATAGCAGGACAAAATCCCAGATCTTCTTTCCCAAGTTGTAGCTGAGTGACTTGCCTGGGCCTCAGCCTCCTGTCTGGGAAGATGAGATGATCATATCTCAAAGGCTAATGTGANGATCATCATGAATGAACTACATCTGGCCTGTNGCCAGCAGTCAGGAATGGGAGCCTGTGACTTTAGGAAAGTGCCTTGAAACATTGTTTATCTGCTTACTACATTGTAGAACTTCCCTTTGAGNCCCACATGGCTTTCTCAAGGAATTTCCTATTCTTGAAAGATCTATGTAACCCAACCTGAGTGTCAGGCTGCAGTTCTCTGTCAGTGACCACAACTTTAGAATTGTATAAAATAGCAAAGTTTGGGTAGTGACCATGGGTCTAAGGTTGATTGATCCTTACTCTTTTGCTAAGGAAAAATGGGCCCTCCCAAGNCTAGCCAAATGTTCAAGAGTAGGAGTTGGCACACTGTAGCCCAGGGGCCGAATCTGGCCCACTGCCTGTTTTTATAAATAAAGTTTTATTGGCACACAGCCACATTCATCTGTTTGCATGTTGTGTGTGGCAGCTTTCCCACTGTTACAGCAGAGCTGAGTGTTGCAACAGGGACCATATGGCCCACAGAGCCTAAATAGTTACTATCTGTCCCTTCACAGGNAAAGTTTGCCAACCTATGCTCCAAAGCCATGTCATAACTTAGTCTACTGGAAGTCATAGAGGAAGCTCCCAACAGATGGGAAATCTCTAGGGTGATGTTAGGTCCCAACAGGGGAGAGAAGTAGAACAGCTGAGACTAACTTACAAAAGGAAGGAAAGAGAAACAGATCAGGGACCAGGATGAAAAGAACATGATAAGAAAGGACTTCCTTTTCACCACCTGGCACTTAAATTCTGAAAGTACNTGACAGAGCCGNCATGCACAGCAACTGGCTTGGTTGGGAGGCATGGAGAGATGGTCACCACANCAGTAACACAGAGGGCCGGACCACGTGATCACCCCTGTCATGTGCCATTGGGGTCCTTCAGCTCACCCAAGCCAGAGAATAGTCATAGTGGTGGGGAAAGCCACTATCTCTCTGTCATTTGGAAGGGNAGNATGCCAAGGCTGAGAATGTAAGGGGACCCACCCAACGTCACAAGGCCAGTGAGTTGAGGTCAGAGCACAGACTTCCCACAGCTGTGCTCTTAATTGTGGGTTTCTTTAGGTTCTAGCCTAGTGCATCTCCTTCCCCTGAACCACCAGCTTTCTGGGGGACCTGGTGACCTTGTAATGGCATCTTCCCCCATTTCTTCACCCTGTATGGACACAGAAAGGTAGTGTGAGGATTGCCCCCACCCCCAGCCATTCTCCTCCCTGTCTGTCAAAGCTGGAAATAGCAATTCTCCCCAGAGGGTTCCTCTCATCGATACTGTAGCTCAGAGAGAGAGTCAAAGATAATCAGCCTAATAGTTGGGCAGACATCTTGATAGAGCAATGATAGCAATTGGCTTGAAATGTGGGGAAAGAACAGTCTTTTATTTGGTCCGGAAGTTCTTTTCCACACACCTATCATCAGAACATTCACCATCAAGAGCAGCCAGGAGCATGAAAACCCCCATGATGGGAAACAGAAGGAAAGTGTTAGACGGGTGTCGGGCAATCTCACTAAATATACCCATGACTCAGGATTCTGCCGTCTTCTCTGGAGAAGCAGCCTGCCGTGGAGAAATGAGCATCCTCCTGGAAACCCCAGAGGCATGCTCTAGAAGCACAGTGCGAGCCTCCACTGTCTATAACCCCCATTCCTGGAGCTGGGAAGAGCTTGGTGGTGGAGTACTCACCTGGCATGTGCAGGGCCCTGGTTTCAAATCTCGGCACTGCCACAAACAACAACAATAATAATCANAATCTTTGAGTTCCTAAGCATGCCTTCATCTCCACCGCTTCTTCCACACAAAAACTTAAACCGAGTTGCTTCAAAGATAAAAATCTTGTAATTGGAAAAGGATCTGTAGGCCATCATAAGCCAGTGAGAGAAGTGACAGGAACAAAGGAGGCAAAAAGCCCACACTGAGGAAAGGCAGGGAAGAAGTCACCCAGATGCCAAATGACATTTAAGCTNAGGCATAAGGATAAATGTCCCCAGCTGGGGCCTTGCAGACAAGTGGGGAGNATGCAGAGACCTCTGTCCCCTTGTACAGAACCATGGTGACAAGGAGCTTCCCAGACCCTTGCTGCTTTAGGCCTGAAGATAGAAAGTTGGGAACTGGGGACACAGGCTCCAGAGTGATCCAGTTCTACTCAAACACCCAACCAGCCATGATCAGTGAGGAGCAGTCACACTGCCTCATGGTAGGAGCAACGTCCAAAACCCCAAGCCACATGATATCATTCCTCTGCTTAGAATGCTCGTGTGTTTCCAGCAGCCCCGGAATAAGATCCGACCTGTCTGCTGAACTGTGGGACCCTNGATAATCTGCCCACCTTGCCTAGATCTCTCCAAACTTATGTTACTCTGCTTTTGGATCGCCATCTCCAGTCACACTAGGTCCAGTTTACTTCTTCCCCACCTCAGAGCCTATGTCTAAGCTGTCCCACCTACCTGGAATTCCCACCCACTGCTTCTCATCGGCTCATCACAGTTCATCCTTCCTTGGCACCAGGTGACAAAGGGAAGCCCACCCTACCCATCCCCTCTAAGGCACTTCCTTCTGTAACCCCTGAGTATCCCACTCTCTGCAAAGAGCTTACTATAATTTTTACTTATTTAGTTGATTGGGGGCAGGGTTTCTTGTATTCGCTGTGACAATGGAAAATATACAGGATAGACCNTATTATTCTACCAGCCACCACAGTTTCTTGCATATAATAGGTGCTAAGTTAATGCACTGCANCCTATGTTGAGACTATGACGGGTCTGAGATCTTACCCTAAGTACAAGCTAACACATTAGCCTGTCACTGTTTCCTGGGTGTCATCAGAATACATTAGGCTGCAGGATAGGTTGGGGAGATGTCTCAGCCAGTCACACATTTGTTATGCATGCATGAGAATATGAATTTAATCCCTGATATCCTTATACAACTCCAAGTATGACAGTGTGTGCCTATAGTCTCAGAGCCGAGGAAAAGGAATCAGGAGGATTCTTGTGGGTTGCTGGCTAGCCAGTCNAGCAAGATCAGCAAGAGAGAGTGATCAGTGAGAGAAAAATATAAGACNGAAAGCAATAGAGACACCCAACACTGACATCCAGCTGCCACATGCACATACATGCTCAGGATGCACCACACACATGTACACAAGACTCCAGGGTCACAGACAATGGATGTCTATAGTCAGAGCAATGCAGATTCCAAGCCCCAATGTCCACAGGGTATCAGGAAGTGTGCCTGCTGATCCTGCATGTACAGGGTTGTCTCGCAGGAGAGAAGCCCTGAGCTTACTGAGGTTGGGTCTCAGCATGGCTAGTAAACATGGTTATCTTTCAATCCAGAGAGAGACATTCTCTATTAAACCAGGTAATCCTGTCCTTTATACTGCAGAGATATTTCCTTTGACTGCCTAGGCCATACATAGATGGCCTTAAAAAGATGCTCTGGAATATCNCAGAATACCCCAACAGTATAGACTTCAGCTCCCAGGGCATGCAGAAACAGGAGCAAGCCCAGGCATAACAGTCCTCCAACCCTTCATGAAAATTCTAACTTTTGTATCTATGGATGCACCCAATGCCCCTTGAATAAATGATGAGCTCAGAAAACACACCNGTACTGTGCATGCTTCTCAGCCCTTTAGAGAGCTCACCCAGGGGAGCTGTACCTCAGCTGTGAACCGCTAGACATCAAGAAAACTAGCTCGGTGAACTTTACAGTCTTTTATGTATCTTTGGGGAAGAAGAAGAAAAAGAAAAAGAAAGCAAACCCACTTGTTGAGTTTCGTCAGAGTGCCAGAAACCAAGAACAGCTTGGTTCCAGAGGAACAGAAGTGACGTGCTGTGGAAAGACGGTCAGGATGCACCATTTGAATGCTCAGTGCAGGGAAGGAGTGTGCAGAGAATGAGGTTGCAGAACACACCCTCACACCTCTCATGTGACTCCTTCGTGGCACCCCATGACCAATTCACTACCCTCCTTTCCCAGGCTTAGGTCATGTCATATGTTGGGCCTACTGGCTTCTATTTTTCTTTTCATCATCAAACATCATTCACCAAACATCTCAGATGTTTGGAATCTGAAAACTTAAATGTGTCTTGTTTTAACTTAAAACAAAAATGATCATTTTGAAACAACATGCCCATCNCTGTGCCCATTTGAATCAATGTGACCAAGATCGAAAATAATCCTCCTTGAAAGATGTGATGAGAGTCTAGAGGAAGGCAGACCAGGAATAAGATTCTTGTGCAGGGTAGAGCAAGCAGACTAAATGACATTCACAGAAAATAAGGGCCACAATAATGAAGTTAACACAGACATGCATGCTGGCAAAACACCCATACACATAAAAGGTTAAAAAATTATACTATATAGGACCCAATACCTGCTTCTTTCAGAACCCTGAAANACNTATAGGGGAATATAAGAGTTAAATGTAGCCACACGTCACTTAAGATAGGGATACACTCAAAAACGGTTTCATTGTACCCTGGCACATACATCATGAAGCGCTCATACAACCTGAGAAGGCTGGGGACGCACAGACCCATACTGCCATGTATGTTGTCCAGCACCAACCAAACATTTCATGTACCTCCTAACTGTGCTTGCCTTTTTCTTATAATTCCCAAAGGCAGAGACCGTTTTTGCATTACAAGCCTGAAATTAGGAACAGCTGCCTGAAGTTCTGTACCTAAGGCTAGAATCTTAGATCCCATATTTCAAGCCACAGCTTGGATTGGTCGAGTGACTTCAGGGTGAAGGCATGGCAGACAGAAAGGGCACAGTGCCTTAAAACCTTGTCAATATCCCGGCGTGGAAGCTTCCGTAGTATTTAAATCCAAATAGACAGTTTCTTCTAAAAGCAAATAAGCAAAAAAGAACACAAAGGGGGCTGGAAAGATGCAAAAAAGAACACAAAGGGGGCTCGGCAGTTAAGAGCACCTGTTGCTCTTGCAGAAGACCTAGGTTTGGTTCCCAGGACCCATATGGTGGCTCACAACTACCTGTAACTCCAGTTCCAGAGAATCTAACACCTTCTCCTGGCCTTCATGGGTATTACATGTGTACAGAGCACTGGCATACAAGCAGGCCAAACTCTCATACGCATAAAATATAAATAAATCTTAATAAAATAAAAAGAATAAAAACTGTACCTATCCCTGCAGTCCAGTGTGGGTTAGCACCAGCAGAATACCGGACACTTCCATGCTTTGCTCACATGGCCCTTGACCCCACCTGTGGGAGAGCTGCTCCCACTTTTACCCCAGGGTACTCTTGAGGAGGGAGAAGTGAGAAATATTTAGATAGAAAGATAGAGGAGAGAGACACAGATAGAAACATAGGATAGCTCAGGAGGGCCTGGATCCTTATCCACCGGCCCCTTCTGTCTCTTCTGAAGGATTTTTAAAGGCGTGCCAAGGTGCAGGGCAAAAGACCTCCCCTTGGTAGATCAAAGCATACCACACATCCAAGTGTAGACGCTTCCAAACACCTGGTAACCATGCATGTGGTCAAGCATTCCTCTAACGCAGCTCTGCTGGGTAAAGCAAGCTCAGATCTCACTAGGAAACTTCTGTGGGCCCCCACACCCACCTTCCCTGTTCTCTCACTTCGCTCGCTCTTGGTCCTCACCACCCCGTCTTGGGTCGTTACAAATGGCAGGTGACTGATTACTAAATGACAGCACAGGAAGAGAGGAGAAGGTCATCGCTCAATCTCTCTCTTTCAGACTCAGTGCAGGACTGTCCACGGAACTGCCACGGGAATGGCGAATGCGTGTCTGGACTGTGTCACTGCTTCCCAGGATTCCTAGGCGCAGACTGCGCTAAAGGTACGTGTCACCACTNCCCTGCAGAGGGGCGGGAGAAGGAGCACCCTGGTTGCCTTCCCATGAAGTCCTCTGCACTGGGACTCTGTAAAGCCACGCATGCTCAAAGGTTCCCCCTTTGGCAAGCAGTGGGTTTTGATATATGACCAGCGGTCAGTGCGACTGTAGGAGTCAGGCAGCCAGCCTTGGCACTGAGGTGTGCTGAGAAGAAAGATTTGCTAAAAATGAGATGGTCGGATTTCCTGTAAAAGCAGAAGTGAATTACCATCACTCCTTTCTTATAATCATTAGCTTCTATGTAATGGGAGATTAAGCATCTCAGGGTTAGTGAATTTCATTCATTCTGGCCAGCTACACTCCTAATCTAGGAAGTGCTATTTATCTTTGTGGAATTGGTTTTAAATTGTATTATTAATTTATCTAGACTGCTTTGCAAAGAATGGCTGGGGCCTTGGGATTCTTGGGGGAAAGGTAATTTAAGAAAGAAAATGGCTCTCTGAAGAATGAGGAATTTAGAGGCAGCACACCTGGCTTTTAAGAGACCTTCAGTGTGACCTTGAGTTGGCTCTCAGGGTTAAGTGTAGTTGGGGGCACAAATACACACACAGATGTCCAGAAGAACATAAATACATCCACAGAGTCTTGCATTGTCCTTTTCNGTTCCGTTTGACTAAACTACTCGGTACCACCTATAACATAGGGTACCCACTCACAAATAGGGAAGTGTGGAAAACAGTAAGAGGGCGTTAAAAAACCTCACTCAGCGTGGGTTTTCCTGTGTCAGCTGTGCCCTTACACACCTCTGTCTCTTGGTGACCTTGTGCAAGTCAGTCAGCATTTCTGAAGTTTGGTTTCCCTACCTAGAAAAGGGAACATGACGTCAGAAGCTCATTGTGAGTTGTGTAGCTACACACAAAGCAGAGTACTAATACGCGCACAGTAGTAAGTACTAACACAGTACTAAGTACTGCTAGGACTGATGTGTCTCAGTAAAGCACATTGTAAGGTGCCAGAGGATTTGATTTTGTTGCTTATTTATATTTTAACTTATTTATATAATTAGATCACCTTTTCATCACCTTTTATTTACATTTCATTAAATGATTTCTGCCTTGACATTAAAAATCAGTAAAGCTGCTACATCCTAAATGATGCCATTCCTTTGTCCAACCCTCAAGCTCTTGCTCTGGAAAATATTATCTAAACACTCTCCATAGTTTAAAGATTTGAGATTTGCATCCTATGGGTACTTGGTGTTAAGTGAATGAGGCTTTTATATCCCCGAAGCCCTGGCATTGGTGGCCATGTGTGTAACATTCATTCCTAAGGTATCTCGTCTGTCCCACAACACACAGGTTTGGTCAACTTATCAGATGTGGAAAGATAAGAAACATGAAGCCTGTGAATAGTTTCCTTAGCTGTGTTTCAGCAGAGCACACTCATGTCCCAAGACACAGGGACACATCCACAAGGAGAATGACAGACTATCAGCTCCGTCCAGTGCTGGCTCCAAGGGGTCCAGTGGGGTGGAGGTTGACCCTTCGTTGCTATGTCGAGTGCTTTTCCTAGTGAAGGCTTAAAGGAAGGCAAGCCTCAATATCGTCTGAATGGCTTTTCTTGTGTAATCTAATTTTCCTGAGAGTGAAGGCATTAATGAGAGGAAGGACTGAGTCGCCCTTTTATATGTGGCTGCAAATGGGCTGAACACTCAGCCGCGCAGGCTGTGAGCTGTAAATGTGTATTAACACTGACACACATCGATGTATTATTAATCCTAAAAACCATGTGTGCTCTGACTGCACATCCAGTTACTGGCCTTTCAGACCCAAGTACCCAACCATTTAAGAACTCTCCACTCTGAATCCATTTGCAGACGCGTGTCCATTCTGCATTATGGATCCGTAATGGAGTGTACATTTAGCTGCTTAAAAGGACTCTCGGTGTGTGTTTTGCATTCGCCACCTGTGCTGTGGCTGGGCGCACCCTCCAAGTGTGCATTAGCCATAGTATATAATTGATCCTTGTGAAACAAATATTGAGTGGCTGTTAAGAGGAGTTATTCCTTCCTACTCAATCGTTGTTCCTGAAATTGGGCTTTGAACTTGTATGCATATTTTAATTTAACTGTTGATGCATATGATGGGCAAAATTGAGGCGCTTAAAGAATGAAGTTGCCTTCCACTGTATCCCTCATTTATTGTAGGCAAAGTTGGTTTAAGAGTATGGGAAGCAGGCGCCTGCCTCTCTGCCCTAACTGTGCTTCTCCCTTCATGCTTTTGAAGTGACCACAGGTCAAGTTGTTTCGTTAGGAACCGTGTGTGCTTTCTTGTGGTTCTAAGCCCTGATTTCCCAAACTTTGCTCTTCAGTGTACCTGTCTATTGCTTTTAGCCATCAGTTCTTTTACTAACTTACTTTTAAATCGAATAAATCATCATGTATACACAGATATACCTCTTTTAAAAAGAACAATACCAAAAGCAAAAGTTGAAAAAAAAAAAAGACTAAAATTGGTTGTCATGAATATGAAATGTAAATGCCCCTTTAAAAATAACCAGAGACTTGCCAGGTGGTGATGGCACACACCTTTAATCCCAGCACCTGGGAAGCAGAGGTAGGTGGATCTCTGAGTTCAAGGCCAGCCTGGTCTGCAGAGTGAGTTCCAGGACAGCCAGAGCTACATAGAGAAACCCTGTCTCAAAAAACCAAAAATAAATAAAAAATAAAAACAACCAAAGACTCCACTTTTCTACCACAGTGAGTATCTAAGCCAAGTCATCTTCTAACCGTTTATGACTCATTAAGAATCCAGTAGTGAGGGCTGGGGCTGTGGTGTAGAGTGATTGTCTCAAATGCATTAATGCAATATGTGAGGCCCTGTGTTCAATCCCCAGTACCGCAAAACAAAACAAAACAAGAACCAAGAATCCAACAGTAGACCTGAATATCCATGCAAACCCTGGCTTCTTAGGGAAATCCAAGTTTAAGCACCTCGTCCTGTAGGCTTTGGCTCCTGAGAATAATACAATGCCCCAAGTGCACCTGTGTGATAATAGATTCACAAACAGGCTCCAGCTGCCTGGACAGCTTCCAGCAAGGGAAATCTAATCCCAGCATGGGGTGCTCATCTGATGCTGAAGCCTGCACTTCCACTACTCTCAAATACCAAGTATGTACTGGACACTGTGCAAATTATTGAATGCAAACTATCTCATTTGTCCACATATCAACAATGTGACATGAGTCCTATTTTTACCAATCTTCCCCACACCAATTTTTTTTAAAGCTTTTTACATTAACGATGGTAAAGATGGCTCAATGGGTAAAGGTATTTGTCAACAAAACTAACACCCTGAGTTCAGTTCCAGGAACCAACGTGATAGAATGAAAAAACTGAGTCCTGAAAGTTATCTTCAAACCTCCAAACATGTGCGC
>LZPO01107912.1:237409-256595 GCA_001675575.1 Neotoma lepida
GGATAGCTCAGGAGGGCCTGGATCCTTATCCACCGGCCCCTTCTGTCTCTTCTATGGATTTTTAAAGGCGTGCCAAGGTGCAGGGCAAAAGACCTCCCCTTGGTAGATCAAAGCATACCACACATCCAAGTGTAGACGCTTCCAAACACCTGGTAACCATGCATGTGGTCAAGCATTCCTCTAACGCAGCTCTGCTGGGTAAAGCAAGCTCAGATCTCACTAGGAAACTTCTGTGGGCCCCCACACCCACCTTCCCTGTTCTCTCACTTCGCTCGCTCTTGGTCCTCACCACCCCGTCTTGGGTCGTTACAAATGGCAGGTGACTGATTACTAAATGACAGCACAGGAAGAGAGGAGAAGGTCATCGCTCAATCTCTCTCTTTCAGACTCAGTGCAGGACTGTCCACGGAACTGCCACGGGAATGGCGAATGCGTGTCTGGACTGTGTCACTGCTTCCCAGGATTCCTAGGCGCAGACTGCGCTAAAGGTACGTGTCACCACTNCCCTGCAGAGGGGCGGGAGAAGGAGCACCCTGGTTGCCTTCCCATGAAGTCCTCTGCACTGGGACTCTGTAAAGCCACGCATGCTCAAAGGTTCCCCCTTTGGCAAGCAGTGGGTTTTGATATATGACCAGCGGTCAGTGCGACTGTAGGAGTCAGGCAGCCAGCCTTGGCACTGAGGTGTGCTGAGAAGAAAGATTTGCTAAAAATGAGATGGTCGGATTTCCTGTAAAAGCAGAAGTGAATTACCATCACTCCTTTCTTATAATCATTAGCTTCTATGTAATGGGAGATTAAGCATCTCAGGGTTAGTGAATTTCATTCATTCTGGCCAGCTACACTCCTAATCTAGGAAGTGCTATTTATCTTTGTGGAATTGGTTTTAAATTGTATTATTAATTTATCTAGACTGCTTTGCAAAGAATGGCTGGGGCCTTGGGATTCTTGGGGGAAAGGTAATTTAAGAAAGAAAATGGCTCTCTGAAGAATGAGGAATTTAGAGGCAGCACACCTGGCTTTTAAGAGACCTTCAGTGTGACCTTGAGTTGGCTCTCAGGGTTAAGTGTAGTTGGGGGCACAAATACACACACAGATGTCCAGAAGAACATAAATACATCCACAGAGTCTTGCATTGTCCTTTTCNGTTCCGTTTGACTAAACTACTCGGTACCACCTATAACATAGGGTACCCACTCACAAATAGGGAAGTGTGGAAAACAGTAAGAGGGCGTTAAAAAACCTCACTCAGCGTGGGTTTTCCTGTGTCAGCTGTGCCCTTACACACCTCTGTCTCTTGGTGACCTTGTGCAAGTCAGTCAGCATTTCTGAAGTTTGGTTTCCCTACCTAGAAAAGGGAACATGACGTCAGAAGCTCATTGTGAGTTGTGTAGCTACACACAAAGCAGAGTACTAATACGCGCACAGTAGTAAGTACTAACACAGTACTAAGTACTGCTAGGACTGATGTGTCTCAGTAAAGCACATTGTAAGGTGCCAGAGGATTTGATTTTGTTGCTTATTTATATTTTAACTTATTTATATAATTAGATCACCTTTTCATCACCTTTTATTTACATTTCATTAAATGATTTCTGCCTTGACATTAAAAATCAGTAAAGCTGCTACATCCTAAATGATGCCATTCCTTTGTCCAACCCTCAAGCTCTTGCTCTGGAAAATATTATCTAAACACTCTCCATAGTTTAAAGATTTGAGATTTGCATCCTATGGGTACTTGGTGTTAAGTGAATGAGGCTTTTATATCCCCGAAGCCCTGGCATTGGTGGCCATGTGTGTAACATTCATTCCTAAGGTATCTCGTCTGTCCCACAACACACAGGTTTGGTCAACTTATCAGATGTGGAAAGATAAGAAACATGAAGCCTGTGAATAGTTTCCTTAGCTGTGTTTCAGCAGAGCACACTCATGTCCCAAGACACAGGGACACATCCACAAGGAGAATGACAGACTATCAGCTCCGTCCAGTGCTGGCTCCAAGGGGTCCAGTGGGGTGGAGGTTGACCCTTCGTTGCTATGTCGAGTGCTTTTCCTAGTGAAGGCTTAAAGGAAGGCAAGCCTCAATATCGTCTGAATGGCTTTTCTTGTGTAATCTAATTTTCCTGAGAGTGAAGGCATTAATGAGAGGAAGGACTGAGTCGCCCTTTTATATGTGGCTGCAAATGGGCTGAACACTCAGCCGCGCAGGCTGTGAGCTGTAAATGTGTATTAACACTGACACACATCGATGTATTATTAATCCTAAAAACCATGTGTGCTCTGACTGCACATCCAGTTACTGGCCTTTCAGACCCAAGTACCCAACCATTTAAGAACTCTCCACTCTGAATCCATTTGCAGACGCGTGTCCATTCTGCATTATGGATCCGTAATGGAGTGTACATTTAGCTGCTTAAAAGGACTCTCGGTGTGTGTTTTGCATTCGCCACCTGTGCTGTGGCTGGGCGCACCCTCCAAGTGTGCATTAGCCATAGTATATAATTGATCCTTGTGAAACAAATATTGAGTGGCTGTTAAGAGGAGTTATTCCTTCCTACTCAATCGTTGTTCCTGAAATTGGGCTTTGAACTTGTATGCATATTTTAATTTAACTGTTGATGCATATGATGGGCAAAATTGAGGCGCTTAAAGAATGAAGTTGCCTTCCACTGTATCCCTCATTTATTGTAGGCAAAGTTGGTTTAAGAGTATGGGAAGCAGGCGCCTGCCTCTCTGCCCTAACTGTGCTTCTCCCTTCATGCTTTTGAAGTGACCACAGGTCAAGTTGTTTCGTTAGGAACCGTGTGTGCTTTCTTGTGGTTCTAAGCCCTGATTTCCCAAACTTTGCTCTTCAGTGTACCTGTCTATTGCTTTTAGCCATCAGTTCTTTTACTAACTTACTTTTAAATCGAATAAATCATCATGTATACACAGATATACCTCTTTTAAAAAGAACAATACCAAAAGCAAAAGTTGAAAAAAAAAAAAGACTAAAATTGGTTGTCATGAATATGAAATGTAAATGCCCCTTTAAAAATAACCAGAGACTTGCCAGGTGGTGATGGCACACACCTTTAATCCCAGCACCTGGGAAGCAGAGGTAGGTGGATCTCTGAGTTCAAGGCCAGCCTGGTCTGCAGAGTGAGTTCCAGGACAGCCAGAGCTACATAGAGAAACCCTGTCTCAAAAAACCAAAAATAAATAAAAAATAAAAACAACCAAAGACTCCACTTTTCTACCACAGTGAGTATCTAAGCCAAGTCATCTTCTAACCGTTTATGACTCATTAAGAATCCAGTAGTGAGGGCTGGGGCTGTGGTGTAGAGTGATTGTCTCAAATGCATTAATGCAATATGTGAGGCCCTGTGTTCAATCCCCAGTACCGCAAAACAAAACAAAACAAGAACCAAGAATCCAACAGTAGACCTGAATATCCATGCAAACCCTGGCTTCTTAGGGAAATCCAAGTTTAAGCACCTCGTCCTGTAGGCTTTGGCTCCTGAGAATAATACAATGCCCCAAGTGCACCTGTGTGATAATAGATTCACAAACAGGCTCCAGCTGCCTGGACAGCTTCCAGCAAGGGAAATCTAATCCCAGCATGGGGTGCTCATCTGATGCTGAAGCCTGCACTTCCACTACTCTCAAATACCAAGTATGTACTGGACACTGTGCAAATTATTGAATGCAAACTATCTCATTTGTCCACATATCAACAATGTGACATGAGTCCTATTTTTACCAATCTTCCCCACACCAATTTTTTTTAAAGCTTTTTACATTAACGATGGTAAAGATGGCTCAATGGGTAAAGGTATTTGTCAACAAAACTAACACCCTGAGTTCAGTTCCAGGAACCAACGTGATAGAATGAAAAAACTGAGTCCTGAAAGTTATCTTCAAACCTCCAAACATGTGCGCACACACACACACACACACACACACAGTAAATATAATTTAAAACTTTTCAAGTAACTTATAAAGACAAGTTACCAAAATAGGAGAATTCCAACCACAGTCCCCCAAAGTCTCTATAAGGTCAACATTTTCAATTTAAATTTAAAAGCCAGAAACTTAACACCCAGGCAGTAATTTTAACTAATTTATAGAATTTTTTCCACTTTTGCCTTTCACACCTGGTTCAAGATCCCATGCTTTGTTTCATTATCATGACCCCTTGGTCCCTCCGGTCCATCTAGCCCATGATAGTTCTTTACTCTTCTTGTATTTCATGGCCTTGACCCTTCTGAACAGCATTGCTTAGGCGATTTGTATACATTTCTCAGTTTGGGCTCATCTGCTACATTTTATGATTAGATTGGAGTAATGCATTTTAATACTATGTACCCCTCAGTGTAGTATACCAAAGGTGAATGAAGCTCCTATTCAGATATGAAGAAATGTTACATGTGGTTGTATGAATGTGCGCATGCTTGCCTTTCTCTCTCGACATTTTACACNGGCAAACCGGCTTAAAGGCCCAACTCCTTTGGTATTGAACAGTCTGTCAGTGGCTAGGTTAAGTCCCACTCACATACAACTTTTGAGCCCAAGAAACTCTGGTGTTAGCAGGGAGTAGCCTGATAGAGGAAGGTCATAGGACTAGCAAGAACAGTTGGTTCTCAGCCTCCTGCTGCCCACAGCAGCATGACCCATCTCCTGGCTGTGGCCTGCCACCACTTCCCTTCTTTCTGGATTAAAACACTGCAAATGCCATGAGGGCAAGGTCCCCCCTCATCAGGAATTCACAGCACCTTTGTTCTTGCTCTGACAGCTGTACCCTGAATGCCTTGGGTTCTGCCAGTCTGCTAGCATAGGCAGCCAGCAAACTCGGGCCCTCCTGCCAGGGGGAGAATTTGCCACGTTAGCAGGCACAATTCCCATCACATCCAAGCGACCTGGTATGTGTCCAAGTGACAGAACTACAGATTTACTCTCTTGACCTCACACTGTGCACTCCATGCCCTCAGATGTGCAGCACAGGCAGCCATTCCTTGTCTTCTTAAAAACCTGCTCGTCTGCATCAGGCGCCTGAAGTCATCCTTTCACAGAGCATGGGGGACCATCAGCACACATTTGCAAAGCACTCATTCTGCACCCCCTACTGTCTTGGGGCTCCCAGGGGCACTGAGGTCAAAATGGAGCTGACCCTCACTAGGGAGGAACACTGGATGCTTCTAACATGATACTCCAAGTCAGTCGAGGAAACTTAAGCATGCAAATGCCTATTACATGTCTTCTAGGAGAATACTGCTGCATGAAGAGCCGGAAACACAGGGTGCACAAAGTAGTCCTGGGCCCTGTTCCAGAAACACATGGGAAGTTAGTGGTTCATGGTACCACATTGGGATGGGAACTGCAAATGCCTAGATGTTACTAAAGAGGAGGTCAGGAAGTTTATGAAGCACAGAAATGGTATGCTGTAAGCAGGGNAGTCTTTGGGGATCCTTGAACGCAGCCTTGGAAATCACACTGGAAGAGGAAGATGAATATAAAAGATTTATCATACCAGCAGGCCCTAGTGATGGAGACACAGCAGGCCATACCACACAGAGGCTACAAGGAAGGTAGCCCCTGGAGTGAGATCAAACAGGTGGGAAACAGAACTTGAACCCATGGTCAAATGTACTTACTTGGGAATCTAGAGTGCCATAGCAGGTGTAAGGGAATTCCACTGATGCTTGAAACCAGGCCCTACCATCAAGGGAAGGGCAGACAGGNACCAGCTTGAACACATAGGTATACTTGGTATCCTGGGATAGGTGCTCACAGGCTGTTTGTGGGAATGTTGTACCTTCAAGAGGAATTGAAAGTTTCTTAAGTTGATTTTTTTTTACCCTTGTTTTGTGAGACAGAGTCTCACATAGTTCAGGCTGACCCTGAATTCCCTTTATAGCTGAGGCTAACCTGAGGCTAGCTGCTAGCTGCTGAGATTACAGGCATGCACCACCATACCTGGATTTTTAAAAAAACATTGAAAAATATACAGTATAGTGGTATTTATGAAAGGAGCCAGTTAATAAAAAGAGTAAGAGAAAATCTCAAAGAAACTCCAGTGAGGAAACTACCATGAAGAATCACATTCACCGTGGCACAGATGCAGAGATTGAGGGGAATGCCATTTATTTCCCAGTAGTTNGTACCTTTTTCCATCAGCTGATTCTCTGGCCTGNCTATANTCCCACTTCTCACCCGAGTTTTGGTTCACACTCCAGCCTTGCTGGCTCTGCTCTTTGGCTTGCATGGCTCCCTCATTGCTATAAAGCTCTTTGTTGTGGGCTCGGGGCTCTGGGTTAGTATTTCCTTTTCCTCTTATTTACTTTTATTTCAAGGCCTTGCATTGACTTCACTTCTCCTAGACTTGTGCAAATGCAGAGTCTCCCTGCTTTGCTTTTCAGAAGTGAGCTGAGGCTCAAGCCCTCAGCTTAAACTCCGGCTCCTCTGGTGGCTTATTTGGGTTGGACTGGAGGCTCCAAGCCACAGCAGAACCATAACGACCCGGAGCCAGAGCTGTTAGGTAACTCGAATTTAATAGCTGTTAGAAATGATGACGCCTGCTGCCAAACAGCTGTCAATGGAGCCCCAGAAATGCCACAAGCATGGGAACATAAAGTTTTTTTTTAATTTTTACTCTAAGGCTCAGCTCCTATCTAGCTCTGTGGAGCCTTGAAAAGAGGGAGCAAGGATCTTGCTATTTCTCTCCTAAGAGGCAAATGTACCCCCACTACCCAGTTCCTCTTGGCCACATTCTAGCCTTTAAATCAAGCTGTCACCAAGATCATCATCATTACTGACATTTATTGAGTTCTTATTGTGTGCAGACCACCGTTCTGAGAAGCTGCATAGTTGTTACACCACCAGCCCTGTTGTATAAGTGATGATCACCTTATAGATGAAGAAAAGGAGGGACTCAAGAGGTTAAATAACTTGCTGTCATTACCCAGATAGAAAGTATTACTGCTGAGATTNGAACCCACAGTCGGGCCTAGACTCCTCACNGTAGACCAGCCATGAGATGGGCTTCCGAAGAGATAAGNGATAACAAAGACNTGGTTTTGCACAGTGTGTGTGTTATTAGTATGCATTAGGGTTCTGCTTTTAAATATGGGGGTGTAAAGAAAANAAACACATGTTTAGGGTTTCCTAAACAGAAATGGCAGCACCAGAGTTTGAAACCAAGGTGAGTTGACTCCAATCCTGGTGCTCCTGCCATGTTCACTGAGCAGCCAGGTGGGTTTCCTCACCATCTTTCTGCCCTTTGCCAGCTCCTCCGTTNCATGTCTCCACCCTGTCCTCGGGTGCCCTTCCCTGTGTCCTGGCCACCAGCTTCTCCACATGGCTTTCCTCATCCTCACCATCCCTGGAGCTCTCTCAGACCTCTTCCCTTGANTACCCTCAGTGGCTTCCAGTCACCTGCTCAACTGTGTACTGTTATCAGGGAGATTATCATCAACACAAGTTCCCAGGTTCCTCCCCTGGCAGTTGAATCATGGGATTGTGCGTGGCTTAGGATGTGCCTCTTCCTAAACCTCCTAGGGCCCTGAAGGTGCTCAGGGTCCACATTCTGATACCGAAGAACAAATATCTTAGAATGGTGTTAAAGGTCATCCATGAGCTACACAGTTCTTGCTCCATACAGCCCACTAAGGCCCACATATCACAGATTCTAGAATTTAGTCCATCAAAGTACTGGGACTGCTCATTCCTCTTTGCTCATAGCTATCTGGGCTGGAAGAGTCCCATAATCCCAAGCCTTTACTATTCAACCGATGGTCTTTTGTGGAAGTCAAGATCACAGATCACCCTCCAGAAAAACTTCCACAAATAGCCCTGCTGTCACTCAGAGGCAGGAAAGATGAAGGGTTGGGGGTGGGGCTTTGTCATGGTCCTGCCATGCTGTTCTGTCTGGAAAGATAGCTCACTTTCTCTTGTTGACCAAAAGCAAAAGCAGTTGTTTTCATCCTTGTCCCCAGTTTGGCACCCAAGCCATAGCATGTACTTGCTAAAATGTCTGATGACTTCAAGTTAAGGGACGAGGCTAACAAAGTTAAAATGTTGCTGGAAATGTGACCAGTATGAGTGCTGGAGAACATGGTGTTAATTTGTCAGAGTAATCATGCCTGTGACAGCCAGTCAGCCTAGGTACAGCGTGAGTGGAAGGAGCGTGCACAGGCTACGGGTAGATAATACAAAATAAAGAAGTGCTTACAGAAAGGAGACACCATTTAGTTCACAACCCACGTGTGTTCTCAGGATGCTGGGATGATAAGAAAAAAAAAAAAAAAAACAGAAGCTACAGAACTGGAATTCACTGGGTTTGCCTCTGTGCTCCTCCAATTAACTGTGCCCAATGTAGACAATCACTTAGCTTCTTGAGCCTCAGTTTTGTCTTCTATATAATGGGGATGGTTGCCTTGCTGGAAAATGTCAACATAAGCACTGTGAAACGTGCAGAGGCACAACAGTACACATGACACACTCCAGAATGTTGAATTAACCTGCACAGCAAGCTTCTGATGTCAAGGAAAAAGTAAGGTCATGTGACAGAGGCAGATTTGAGGATATGACTCTAATGGCCACAGGTGAGTGTACTGTTAAGTAGACACCCCAATTCCAGGCAGTGACAGCTCTCTAAGCCCTAACAATAAGTACTTACAGCAGCCCCCGCAGGCCGACCCTTGTGACTGGCTCTTTCCTCATTATCTGGTTTCATCTCCTCTACTCACCAAGGAAAAAGGACAAGCCCTCAGCTCCTTCCAGATAGTGAGGGTTTTCCCACCACCTCAGAAACACATCCTTCACAGCACCCTTGCAAAAGAATCATTCTGTCCCTTGCACAGTGGCCTCACCCTCTCATGAAATGTGCCCCAGTTCCATCTACCCTACCTGGGTTGCTTCTGTCTCCCTCTCCTACCCCTGAATGCAGATGAGCCTGGGTTATGGCTGCTGCCCGCAGAATGTTCGACAGCCCGTTGCAGTTTAACAACCCAATTCTTCCTCTCCTCCTTTGTGGGCCAGCTACCCACCAACCCCACAGTTCCCCAGAGTTTTCTTGAGTGAGAGTGGCAAGAAATATTAGATAGAAGGATTTAGAGTGTGGAGATAAAGAAAGAAAATACAGGATAGCCTCAAGAGGGCCTGGAACCTATTCCAACGGGCCCAGACTCTCTCTGCCCCAGGGTATTTATAGGAATGCCAAGGGGTGGAGCAAAAGACACACACACACACACACACACACACACACACACACACACACACACACCCGGCACAGCCAAGTGCAGACCGTCTCAGACACCTGCACTCAGGCCTGTGGTCCATTCTTCCTCTTTATGCAGACCTGCTGGGTAAAGCCACCAGGAACCTGAAAATGGGCTCCCACACTCCCTCCCACCCCTGGCCTGAAAAAGCGACTGAGCAGGGATTTCTTGGCACCTAGGCCTAGGAGGAGAGGCTGGAAGCAGGTGCACCTGGGAACAGGTTCTACAGCAAGTGACTGAGCAGCCATACTGAGCAAAGTCACGTTCAATGGACCAGTAAAGGATAACTGCTACCATATATCAAAGATGAACTACATCCCAGGCACCATGCAGAGNGCTTTGTGTGGATGACGTGGTTTCATCTCTTCCCAATGCACGCTATCTTTACTTCACATCTAAGGAAACTGGATCTCAGAAGAGAGCCAGAGGTGTGGGGGTGGGGGAAGTGTTATTTATTTGTCTGTTTTTTTTTTTTCTTCTTTTTTTTTTAGTTTTGTGAGACAGGGTCTCACGCTATAGCCCAAGATGGCCTAGAACTTTCTCTGAGGTCAGGTTTCAAACTTGTGGCAATCCCCCTGCCTTAGCTTCCCAAGTGCTGGGATATCAGGCATTCAACACTCTGCCCTGTCGAGGTGGCGTTTTATAAATACCCGCTGCCACTTAGTTAGTGGTTCCCGAATTTGGTACCTTGTTCAGTTACCTCAACACAGCAACTCCTAGACTCTGGTCACAATTTCTAATGCAGTAATTCTGGGACCTCCAGAGTGCATTCAGTCCCCAAAGTCTTCAGCCAGACCTTCTGGCAGCTGACTCATACACATTCAAGTTTGAGTCTGAATCTGGATCATGCNGCCCTGGAACTCAGCTGAGACTGCCCAACAGGACCTGGGAGGCCTGACACCCACCTTCATTCCTTTGCTTTTGAAACAAACCACTGACAGCCTCTTTTGTTCTCTTCCCTTGGCTAAGTAGCAGCACAGTCCCAGAAGAGAGGGTGCCTAACCCTGGGGAGGGGAGTGAGGCCTGTGGACTAGGAGATACCCTGTTGTCTCAGAAAGACAACACAGGAAAAATTCCAGTCTCTAGAAAGGATGTAGGCTGGGATGGGGGACAGATACTCTACCCTGTAACTAGTTGGTACAATTTTCTCCTAATGAAAATAATAATAATAAAATAATATCTATTGATTTCTTACCCTGAGCCAGGTCCCACAAGCATTGTTTCATTTCTTTCAATTTCCACAAGAACCCTACAGAGTAGGATTCTCACCTCCCTTTAAAGGTAAAATAAGAAGCTTAAAGTGTCTGGTCACACAATTAGTGCGTGGGGGGAAGGACAACAAGAGACTCAGTCTAAGTCACAAGACAAGCTCTAGGCAGAGTCTTTCCTAGGAGCTCTGGAGACGGGAATCCAGCATTCCAATGTGCCTTCAGGACACGCCCCTGCTGGCGGACGGGGCGGGGCACAGTGAAGTTACTAATCTATTTTAAAGCTTCAACCCCAAACAAAAGCGTAAACGACTTCACCGTGAACTCGCACTGCATAGGCACTTGATATCTACGCCAAAGAATTTAAATATTCATTATGTAACCAGTGCTGTTGTCACAGATACACACCCTTAGATTTTTTTTCAAAGCAGCTTAAGTACTTATCGATTGAGAACTTTTAACTCTCAAAATGGAGGCGTCTCCGTATCTCTACAGGTATTTTAAATGAATTGAATTAATCATAGGCTTAAAAGTCTCTTGCGATCTTCGTTAACTTCCCTGGGTTTAATTAAAACATCTGTGCACTTTTAATTTATCGATTCATCCAACTCATATGTCATGTTTTTAACACACCCCAGCATGCTCTGCATCATTTTTAACCCGATTTCCACTTAACTAAAGCAATTAAATTCACCCCGGATTAATTAAAGCATCCGTACTTTCGTGCTTAAGTCAGCGTGTGCTGCCTTTCCCCACATGGCTCCTGAATGTCAGAGATTTGACACACCTGATGAGTTTTTTGTCCTTCTGGTAATTCTTCCCTGAGTCGCTTTCTTGCTTAAATGTGCCATTTGACAGACCGGGAAGGAGGAAGTTGGTGCTTCAGAAGCTGCCCCACCCAACCCTGACCCCACCCCCATCCCACCCCACCCCGGAGCCCGAAGCTCCGCGCCTCTGCGTTCCACTCATTGAGAGTCCCACTTCATGCGGCCCCTCCCACTGAATGCCTGAAGAGTCTGGGCCTTTTTTTCCTCCTTAATTTCACTTTCCAGCTTTCCCCTTCTCTTTCTTACGAAAAGTCTCTTATTGCTCTGCCCATTTTTAACAGGCAAGGAAAACTGAGGTGCTGAGGTAAACAGGCTACCACATCGGCCAGGGGGCTATGTATCTGAATGTTAGCTGGGATTCCCCTCCCCAGCCACTAGACTCCACACAGTCCCGCACCCCTAAGCCCTGGCAGCCCTTCCAGGTTGTGAACAGCTGTTTAGTTTTACTTCCAATCTGAGAAACGTAAAATTACATATTAATAGTATTTATATTTATATATAATTGTTAAAGAACCTGAACAGCTTTGATATTGTTAAGCTGTATTATTTCTGATGTAGACTTTGCCCACTTTTCCATTTGTCTGTCTCTTTGCATTTTATTTATAAAGTTCCTTATACATGTTAAATGGTAAATTTTGTTCTATAAATCATGTTAAGATCTGCCTTCCCAATATTGCTTATGACCTGGTTTAGTTTTAGGCCAGTATCCACTGTCAAATAGATTTAGATTTTATGCCATCAAACTTAATCACCCTTCCTTC
Organism: Neotoma lepida; assembly: GCA_001675575.1. Classification (NCBI taxonomy): domain Eukaryota; kingdom Metazoa; phylum Chordata; class Mammalia; order Rodentia; family Cricetidae; genus Neotoma; species Neotoma lepida. The sequence goes on from LZPO01107912.1 coordinate 249,460, forward strand.
ATGGTTTCTGGAATGTATATATCTTCCATATACCCTGAAGAAAATAAGATTATGCTCCAATGTTTTCTGATACTTCCACTCTTTACACCGTATAGTTTATTTTTTGATATGGGGTAAAATAAGGGCCAACTTGGCCGTGCAGCAAATAAAATGCCACTTACGGGATGTTGAAGTGAAACTGGCCTTTCCTAACACTATGTTTTGCTCCTTGAAAGAAAGTGGGATGTTTGTTTGGGGAGGCTCAGCTTTGCTTGGCTTCCATGACCCGAATGTTTATCGTTGACTACTCTGGAGGGTGGAGGCAGCTCCTCCCTCACACCACCATCCCACCCCACCCACCACCCATCCCCGGCCACCAAGCCTGTCTGTTGGGCTACCTGTCCATAGTTGCTGACCTGCTGGGAGTGAAGGCAGGCAGTGCACACTGCAATTTTGACAATTTACCTAGGGAGCTAGGGTCTAGGGTATTCTCAAGTCTCTTCTAAAAGAGTAGCCGCAAGTGTGTGTGTGTGTGTGTGTGTGTGTGTGTGTGTGCGCAGCACCAAGCATGGTGGCTCACACGTGTAACACCTGTAATCCCAGCTCTCAGGAAGCTGAGTCAGAAGGCTACAAGGTTGGGGCAAGCCTGGGTTACATAGAGAGCTCTAGGCTAACCTGGGCTACAGATGAGAGACCCTGTCTCCAAAATAAATCAATTAATAAAACATTTAAAAACCAGCTTTCAGGTCACTTCTTAAAGTGCATTGTTTGAGAGTGCCCCTTCACAACAAATCCAGCTCCCAGATAATTTGTCAACTGTAGCTACTTTGCCTCTCCGTTTATATTAAGCCTCCCCTACAACCCTTCCTTCCCTATGAGTCTTCTCTCCACTGAATGTGGCAGGTAGTCAGGATTTGTTTTTCTGAAAATACCAATGAGTAGTTGGTCCTGTAACTGCCTACCAAGTAAATAACACTGATAATTCATCTCCTCCCTTACAGAGAAGCTGGGAAGGCGAAACCCCAGCTTGATCATTGAAATGAGCTTTACACCATTTAGGTGACTCTAAATTGTGTCATTTTTTTGTCATCAGCCTGTTAACTTGTCAGTCGTTAGTGGCAGCCGTAATTTATTTTTCTTCTGCGGGAGTCTTAAAGCTTCCATTTACTAGATTTAGTAAAACAGGAATAGTCAATCTGTACACACGTTTTAATTAATTCTAAATAGAAGCTTGAATGCACAATGTTCTACTGCTGGAAGGCTGGGGAATAAAGGAGAGAAATGGGGAAGATAGAACATCTCACATCTGGGTCCTGACCAGTCAGAACCAACTTCCACCCACACCCAGAGAGGACCATGAAGGAAGCTGACACGTTCTTTCCATTGGGGTTGCCTGGCACTCTGTTTGTTATAGGGGTAGTGTGTTCACATACATGTGCACATGTGCATACACAATGGCACACGTGTGAGAACTGTAGCTTTTTTTTTTAAATCATATCAACATCTCCAGTCAGGTTGAGGATCCAGTTTGAAAGATCACAGGAGCATGCCTTACTTATCTAGCAGATGTCAGCTGCTACATTGATTCTTTGGTCATGTTACGTCATTTCCCCCTCCCCTTCACTCTGAGAGACAGGTTTTTAAAGAGGATACTGAGTACCCAAGAAGTTTAATCACTGTTTTCAAATCCCACGGCCGACACATGAAGACTAGCAGCTGAACCTGGGACTTTCTGGCACCAGAACTGTTGCCCTTCTCGCTTCTACTTTGTGCTCCTTCTTGGTGGGATATGGAGTCCAAATAATTCTGCTGTTCCATCTTAAAAGATAATGATCATCATGTGGTCACACACAGAAAAAATTAAATACAACTAGTTGTTCACACAAGAGGTTGCCAGTTTCCACTCAGCTTCTCAAATGTGGACAAGTCTAAGCCCACACATATTTACTTTGGGGCCGTGGGATGAGCTGTGTCTGAGAATCAATTACAGAAAGAGTTCCTGGCTTTCCATGTTTCNAACCCAGTGACCACGAGCAGGCTTCATTCCTGGTGTCAGTGGCCGTAAATTCCTTGAGTTCTACTCTTCCAATCAGCGTCTTTGGGGGCTTTTTAATGTTGCATCAGCCAAGCCCCTTGAGTGCCCTGCTTCCCAGCAAACACCAGTGTCTTGTGCCTCTGACCACGGTCCCAGCAAGCTCGCATCAAACAAATTGAGAAAGGGCTGCATTTAGGAACACCATGACCTGACTCATTTTCACTTTTTCCCTGAGTAATTTAAGTAGGTCACATTTTAAACTTGATTTCCCGGGCATCTGATTTTAGATAAAACCAATTCTTATTTTCTAGACATTTCTATTTTTCCTCCCACCACTTGGAGTTTGTGCAAAAGAAAAGGAGAAAATAATCCTTTCTTTTATCAACTAATATAGACAGTAATCATTTGCTTCCTCCCCTACGTTGTGTGAGTAAAAACAATGCAGTGGGCACAGCAGTGGAGATCTGCGGTCTTGTCTTCCATCCAGGTAGTCCATCCAATATATAGTATGCAAGTTAGAAACGGTCTTGGAAGGCTATACATTGTATAGATGCATTTCCCACTCTTGCATATTTCGGACATGAGGGTAGAACTAGGGTGAGAAACGATGCATATTCTAGTCTTCCTTCTGGAGATCTTTCCATGTGACCCAGATCAGAAATGACAAGTAAGTTTTCTTTTGAATGCCAGCTCACCCTCCTTGCAGGTCTTAGCCTAGGCATTGAGATGATTTTCAGGTTCTTTCTAGGCTCAGGAGAAGATGTCATGCTCCATTAATGATGTCTGCAGAGTCACAAAAGAGGGGCTCCTAATCTGCTCAAATACATTTGCATTCTTCACCTTGAGCTTAGGATGAATCCTATGCTGAACTGATGTGGAGCAAACTTACTTTGTCTCCAAATCTCTCTCAAGACCTCAAGACAGTACATCCTTGCTCTTGCTAGTTCTCACTTGCACAATCCCTATTTGGGGTTCCAAGCTCTTTCCTCTACCCTCCAAGACAATCAGTATCTCTAGTAACTACGGAATCCCCTGCTTAACATCCTAAGTGTTAGAAGCACGTGCCCTCCGCTATCTGAAGGGTTTATCTAAATTCAGTGTGTGTCTCTGATGTCATTTGAACTCATTCCTCTCTAGACACTTCATAAGGATAAGAATTTTGGAAATAATATCCCCAACACTTTCTACAAATGTCCTCTTATAAAGTATTTGGGAAGATAATATCTCATCCATCATATGCCAACTATTGAGATGTTTTATTTCAAATCAGTTTGAAATTGACGGGGGAATTCATTGTGTTTCCAACATGAGGTCTATTTGAGGCATTGCTCTTTCTCTGTCTTTCATAAATACTCCTCGGTGCTTTCCCATAAACCCTTGTATATNAAGAATGCAAAAGTTTTTACCCAAGCCAGTCAACATTATAAACTCAGAACTGACAGGAAATCATCTTTGGTAAGCACTGTGCCTATCCTTGAGAAGGTTACCATGTCCCCGAAAAGTCAGACACTCACAGAGAGAAGTTGATGACAGTACTGTGACCACAGAAGGGATGAGTAAAGCAGGGTGGGCAGTGGATTAAGTAGTGATCTGACTGACTATACAATCTGCTCGTGGAATGGTGAAGTCCCCTGGTTTTGTATGTATGCAACATCCATGAAGAATTCTCAGAACCTGGGCTCAAAAATCACAGAGAGCACCAGCAGCCACTGAAATACCTACATGGGTCATATCTGAAGGTCTCTTCCCGAAGTTCCGTGCCATAACTGGGGCAGCCAGAGAAACATTCCATTTAAAAGATGGGTTGGAAATATAGGTTCATCGCAAATCACTGACGATAGGACAAGTCTAAAGCCTAAAGGAGCCCACTAAAACCCCCTTGTAAATAAACNCTGAAGATGAGGAGTGGCACAGTTGAGGCCAACTTAAAGAGAGGTAATGGGATTCCAGACAATCCCTACAGACTTTTCAACCTTCATCCCATAAGCAAAGACAAGGGGTGGGGATTGTTCCAGATGGCATACTTTGGGCCTGCCTTGCTCCTTCTCTTGTTTCTAATAAGTCAGGCTTGTTTTATCTTCCTAATTTAATTCATGTGCTCTCCTTTGAAATAGATACACTTATTTCTTCATGGTACCGATAATAAACTAAGGCAGAGAGAGAGATTCATTGACTCAAATGTGTCCAGAAAAGGAGTCANCTTATCTGAGGATAAAATAATGAGTAAAATACACCCGGACTCCCAGTGCCAGCAGCATCTATAACAGAATGGCTTCCATAAGAGCATAGCTGGAGTGTGTTAACCTGGGTTCCAGTTGGGCCCCTGCTTGTGAGCCTTATGATAAGATCACCAGTCTGAACCTCCAGTGCATGGCAGAATCCTGATCATAGCTGTCCCTCACAGGGTGGTTCTGATCGTTTAGTCTCTGCTGTGCCTGGCTATGCATGGGCAGGAGCCACTGACAACAATGGCATTTCTGTTGTTTTGTACTTAAAAGTGATTCCACACCTCTGTGGCTAAGTCCTCAGCCTACAAGGTGGTATGCAAAGCCGTGGTGCCAGACAGACACAGCCCTTCAGATGTCGATCCTCTGTGACCTGGTGTTCTATCTTTGGTTTTACAGCTGCCTGCCCCGTCCTGTGCAGTGGGAANGGACAGTACTCCAAAGGAACATGTCAGTGCTACAGTGGCTGGAAGGGTGCCGAGTGTGATGTGCCTATGAACCAGTGCATCGATCCTTCCTGTGGGGGCCACGGCTCCTGCATTGATGGCAATTGCGTGTGTGCTGCTGGCTACAAGGGNGAGCACTGTGAGGAAGGTAAGCACTGAGTCAGCAGGTCAGCTGCTGGAGAGCTATGCAGGGCTTGACCTTGGCCAGAGAGCCTGGGACTGGGCTCCTTGGGTTGCCAAGAAAATTTCACTTGGCATTTTGCACCCAAAACTTCAAACCCCTGGGCTGTGGTAAGCCCTANGGAGATGGTTCTGGAAGGAATGTTTTGTTTTATTCTCCTTTACAGACAGTAGCTACTTTTCCCTTCCTCCTTGTGTTTTCTCCTTCGTTCACTCTCTGCCTCTGTCTGTCTGTCTGCCTGTATACTTTCCCTGTACTCTTCCTCCTCCTTGCCTTCCTCTCTTCTCCAGATCTTTTGGAAAACATTTGTTTGTTTGTGTGTGTGTGTTTGTGTGTGTGTGTGTGTGTGTATAGCACGTGCATGCTCTCACTCACACATACAACATGTATGTGGTGGTCAGAGTACAGCTTGCAGGAGTTGGCTCTCTTCATTTATCATGTAGGCTCTGGGAATTGAACGTAAGTCCTCAGCCTTGGTAGCAAGGAGCTTCACCTGCTATGCCATCTTGCTAGGCCCCCTCTCCAGATCTAATGCCCTCTTTTCTTCTGTTTCATTTAAAGTCCTCTAACTGAGAATTTCTAGAACTATCTAGAGAAAGGAAACAAGGATTCCTAAGCCCCGCCCCCCCCAACCCTCAACACTGGCTTCTTGATTATGATTTGGTTTCTCTCTTCTTGGTATTCTTAGGCCCATGCACATCTCTGTAACTATTTCAACAAAACCTCTTGTCCTTGGAGAGCAGGCAGGCTTGAAAGACTACATATGTGGGTCCTTTTGAGATCTCACCTACAGCAAATCACAGAAACAAAGCTATGCAGCTAGGTAAGGCCTATGACTTGGTGCAGCCCTCCTTCACTTCAGTCATGACATTACCTTATCCTTAGATATACCCAATGGGCTTCCCTTAGAAAATCCCCCATTCCGTTGTGTCTACAACTGTGCCCTCAAAGGCGTCAGCTTCTACAACATTATTCTTCTACAGTTTTTCAGTATATCAGCAACAATACCCTTAGTGTCACCCAGAAGTCTGACCCCCCCGCGGCTCCCTTCGCTCCATTCACTATGCATTTTCCCCTCTATTATGAAAGGCAACCTCCCTGTGTTTTTTATCATAAAACCAAATTGGGAGTTGGGATGGAGGAAATTCTGATTTAATAACCCTGCTGGAAAGGTTCGAGTTCCTGAAGATGAACGGATTACAGGAGGCAAAGCTGCATTTGCTGAAAACATGGGAGAGGTCAATACTANGACAGCCAAGGTTAAAACAACCTTCTGCANATACTGCTGGGCAGTAGCAAAGCATGGGGACAAGGCATTGCCAGTCTTCGGATTTTTTTTATCTTCTCTCCGGAAAAGATGATGTATATATGAATGGAATGTCAACTAGTTCCTAGACTTTCTTACTCTCCCAGGCAGTCTTATGTAAATGTTCAGAGCGAATCAACCATCCCGTGAAACAAATAAGCCACATGGAGTGCTGTAGAAGGATGAGATCTTCCTATTGATCTCTGCTACCCAAAAAGAATGGACCAAGGTGATGCATACACTGTTTTCAGAAGAGGAAATGGAACCAGAACACCTGAGTCAGCACTTTCTCTTCCATTTAGCTTTTTTATTTCTGATATTCATCACAGTCATAACGTTTGAATGCTTTACCTGAAATGGCAACAGCAATGAAATCAATAGTCACCCTCCTCTGTTTTTGCTGCATAAACATTGTTGTACTATTAACAAATGTGTGCAAGAAAATGAAAGGACGTCTCCTTGAGATACAGCAGGTTGATGTCTGGGGAGGTGGGAAGGAGAAGAGAGGGGAACTGACAGGCTAGTTTAAGTCAGCCATGTTTTCATGTCAGTTTCATGGCTGAGTCATTTTTCAATGACATTTAACTTCATAAATATAATTCATGGTTCTTCGGGGGTTCATAGTACATATTGTTTGTAAAAACTCCTTTGACCTCCTTTTCCATCCTTGGGGACAAAAACTGCATTCACAACCCATTTTGTCAAATCTACAGAGGACTCCAGACCAAATGTGTTCTAATGATTGCAGCCTTCGGGAGCTGGTGTTTCGAGGGACAGGATACTTAACCGGGCAAGACCAATGTCCTCCTTCTAAGTACAACTGTTTCTATTTATAAAGCTTCATAAAACCACAGTCTCTCCTGCCTGTTAAAGACTTTAAAAACATGGCCAAAAGACCAACTGATGGAATTGGAACCAAATTTAAAATTCATTGTAAAACGATTCCCCTTAAAATTTGCATTTG
>LZPO01107912.1:298084-325099 GCA_001675575.1 Neotoma lepida
CTTGAAGAGGCAGAGCCCAAGTGCTGGAAAGGCTAGGACGAAGCAAATGAGGCCGTGCTTACGCTAAAGACAACAATGGCCCTCTTATGGGAACTATTAAAGCAGCCTCCCAAGGAAGTAATTAACCACCAAGAAGAAAGTCTCTGCACTGGGTTTATAAAAAGAAACTCCCAGTTAGTTTAGAGTTGCTTATGTCAGGTGAGGGGGGTAGACACCCGTTCTCTCTCACCTGGCNTAAGCAATTCACAATTAAGTGAGTTCTTTTTTTGGAGGAGATACCGCGGCACAGGGTATTCTTTCTATGGTTAATTACTTCCCTAGGAGGTGTGCTAAGCACTTTGCTGTTTATTGATAAATATTAAAGTTCCTCTCATCAACCCCAGACCCTGGGGCAGAGAGCTCACCATATCTCTCTACTCATGTTTGGAGTGGGGGGGGAGGGCATTGGTTGCCCCTGGCTCTCCTACCCCTGGAGTACCTGGTTTGGTCCTGTGCTGGAAATCCTCAGAAAGGACNGTGTGCTTTAGAAACCTGGCATTGAGGCAGAGAGGCATCCAAGCAGAACATGAATGCCGGCCCAGGGAGCAGCTGTGAAGAACACACTTGTCATAAATCTCATGAATGGGGGAGATAATAGAGCATTCTTCCGAAGGGAACTGGAAAAGGCTAGTCCTTCCCCATCTCCAGACATCCGAGGCTGGGAGGATCCTCAATTTAAAGTGATAGGGTTTTTATTTATTTTTGAATTCTAAGCTGAGACCGAGATAGCTATAAACACAAATACAGATAAAGATATTTGAAGTTCTTGACTGACTTCATCAACTGTGGTTGAAATGAATCCCTCTACTCTCTTTCTGTTCCCTAGTAGCTCTGAAAGGACCTAAAGGATTTGATTAAACCCTGGCAACTAGCCGGGCGGTGGTGGCGCAAACCTTTAATCCCAGCACTCGGGAGGCAGAGGCAGGCGGATCTCATGAGTTCCAGGCCAGCCTGGGCTACCAAGTGAGTTCCAGGAAAGGCGCCAAAGCTATACAGAGAAACCCTGTCTCGAAAAACCAAAAAAAAACAAAAACAAAACAAAACCCTGGCGACTGAGACCTGACCCCATTGCTGAGTTTCTGAACTCACGGGTCTCTGGTAGGGTACAAGACTTTGAATGTCTAGTAAATTTCCAGGTGCCTTGGGTGTCGATTGCCTTTGAGAGCCACTGTCCTAGAACATCCATTTTATCTAATGCTTTAATTTCTCTTTCTNTGCNTCCAGAAAGGTACCAATAAATTTGCTTCTTATGAAGATCCGAGGAAAAGTTCACAGAATACAGGATATTTTCAGTATTCTTTGGTATTTAGCTGGGAAACTCTGTCAGAAAATGTCACCTTGAGGTGTCCCCACAACAACATACATGGTGACCCCTAACCTCTGAATTCTCATCACTTGCTACGATACTCACCAGCCATGTGACTTCTCACATAACCTCAGAAGGCAATGGCCAATTCAGAAGGGACAAGCTGTGTGTGTCATTGTCCCTGCAAAAAAAAAAAAAGTGGAGACAGTTCACAGACAAGCTGGCCAGAGACTGTCTTTTTAAAAGCGAGAGCTCTTCACTTGAACCACTCACCCCAATTTGAAAAAAGAGAGAGACTCAAAGAAATATTTTTGCTTACAGGAGACAAATACCAGCTCATTAAAGTCTGAGAACACACACAACATGTGTGCCAAGTGACAGGCGGATAATATTTAATTATCACCACCAAGGCAGAGGTGTGAGCTCTAGTTCATCACAGCCAGGGGTAGGAGAGAGAGTATGTAGATTTCCTCTCCAAGTGGGAACGGGCAAGGTGAGGAGGCATCATTAGACTGTCTGGCCTGGAGAGCCTGTACTCACTCCCTGGAGGCCCCTTTGTCACCCAGGACTTCGAAGCAGGACACCCAAGCTTCTATGTGCTAAATGCCCAAAGTCTATCATTTCCAGCCTGCACGGGAGTCTGCCTGAAGCTTCTGTAGGATAGATCAAGTTCCCTATCTACTTGATGCACAGGAGACAATGCAGTCCTGACAAGGCAGGGTCATGACCTCATCAGCCTGCTGTTGGAGGGGCAGAAGAATGCCCTTCCTGTGCTAAATTCATCCGTTTACCTTGCATCACTGTCCTCATGACTGCATAGGAGAACCACCATCTCCTCTTCATTCTTTTTCAACACAGCATGAGATGGCATTCTGCCCTTCCTCCTTTGCTTCTGTGGTGTCTNCATAGGTGATACTGTGGCATCGTAGTAATGCAGCTTCTGCTCTTCAGGATTAGCCTGTGTTATCTCAGCTCAGCAAGTTACTTCTGAAAGTCTCAATTTTCTTGTCTCTAAAAAATGGGTGTGATTGTGTCAACTCCATGAGCTAGTAGGAAGTTTAAGTGAGCAAATGCATGTTACATGTTTTACAGCTGCTTGGTTTGTAGATTGCACAGACAGGTTGGCTAGTGCTGGCCTTAACGGTGTTACTATTAATGTTACTTTCTAGAACAAAGACAATTGTATAACAGAATCCAACCAATGACTTTCCCAGTGCATAGAGCTGTGAAGAATCTGACCTGTCTCATTAAACTTCAGTGCTGTGGAGAGCCCCATGGAGACCTTGAAAGTCAGGTTTCTTGGTCTCTGCCTTTTGAGTCTCATTGAAGTCGGGTTCCCAATGCAGCAGTCTACATGCTTACCAAGCACCCCAGAGAGTATTCCACAAACTGTGTTTTGGGGGAAAACATTTTTAAATGATGCTTTTTCCTGGGGTGGCTAGCCCAGGCCTGTGTCATAGTACCTATACCCCAGATCCCTACCCACTTCAAATCCCAGAGCGTGTGAGAAGTGAAATGAGGAAAGAGAAACATTATTTCAGGAAGAAACAAATTATTAGGAGAAAAGGCATAAATGATCTCAGTTTTAGTGACTAACTGCAATGTGACTAGGTTTTCTTCTCATTTTGTTTTTACTATAACAGATCCATTGTGACGTTTCCATATGTGTGTATCATATGCTTTAGCTATCTTCCTGCCTGTCACCTTCCTGGGCTCCAAACACATACCCCACACCCACCACTTCTACCAAGGATGTTTTAAAAATATTCTCCATCGCTAGTTGGAACAGTGAATGATGTTTGTTCCAAAGTTTAAAAAGCCCTTAACTCTATGTCATGAGTGACTTCATCCACCATCNTTCCATCCATATGCCTCAACTCCTCATCTACTCATCCATCCCCCAACCATCCAACCTCTGTTAATTTATCCATTCATGGTTTAGCAAACATTTTGAGAGTGCCCCGAATGTTCAACAATACGAACTGGCTTCTGGAACATGTTAGAACCATCATGACATATGTCACAGAGAACTCACTCTCCATCTGAAAAGATGGGCTGTACAAAGGTTGTTATTATTTTGATGATCCAGAGCATGAGAGGTGACAAAGGGAGAGTACCTTGGTAGGAACAAAGAGAAAGGACTGTCATGGAATGTGACATTAACGGGATGAGAGAAGGCACATCTCAAAGTTAAGCCCCGAGTTCTCATCCTGTCCCCGGGGGGATCCTCAAAGTCACAGAGAAGAATGAGCCATGGTAGGGCTCTTCAGTCCACCACCAGCATCTTCATTTCTCTTTATAAATTAAATACCACTCCAGTTTCCCTTCAGAATGCTGTTTCCTANTCAGCCTCCACTGGCAAGGTTTGGTTCCTTGTTTTGCTCCAGGGAGGCCGCCTTGGGTTAAGAGCTGTGGATGCTGGCCTGAGCTCTGGGCATGCCATCCAAGGCACTCTAGCCAGGTCTAAATGAGGAGACATAACACTGGACTGTGTCCAGACCACTTGAAACAGATGAAATCTGCCCCATGGCCACAGCTCCTTCACCCTCCTTCCCATCCCTTCGCCATCCAAATTGGTTTGACTTGATTCAAGGATGTAATTTGGGCATTTATCTCACTTGTTAATTAATACCTCACCTTGTCTGTGCCTTTAGCAGAGCCAAGCTAGGGACTTGAGAGACTCTGGAAGANGTAGTTATTAAATCTAAAGAGTCCAGTTTCTTCATCCAGTGGAAGGCAGTGTTTGGTGAACTCCCTCCAAAATGCCTTGATTAATGTGTGCACATACGTTAATCAATCAGTCAGGTGGGAGATGGTTCCAAAGTGCAACTTAGTTTTATTAATTGGGTTGCTTGAGGATTTTCCTCAAATTCTAAAGGCCTTGTGATAAATGTATCTGGAGCCATATGCAGGATCCCAGTTTATTCCCAGATGGGAAAGCCATACTCCTAATGTGTGNGAAGAGAACTTGGCCTGCAGGTCACCAGCAGTTGGCTTGGTACTTGGTCTCTCTTCTGTAGGAGAAAGCAGAGCAAGTCCAGATAAGATGGTAGAGGAGCTCATGGCAACAGGCGTCTGAGATCATTCCACATCTTTCCATTGAAGTAAGATCTCTGGAAGCATGAACATGTTAGACTAGGTAATCAACTGATGGAAATTGCAGATTGAGATTTGCTATTCTTCGATTCATGTAAGAATGATAACCACTAAGTGTGCCAGCACTGGGCTGAGTCTCCTATGTACCAGGATAATGAGAGCAGACACTAAGCACATGGGTGTCTATGCTTCTAACCCCATGTCATGANCCTTTATCCTCCAACCCAGTAGCTAGGGNACACTTCTATTGTAAGTCAGAGCCATCATTCCCTCAGAGGCTTCTCACACAATTAGTATCAAAACAAATGTTTGCTTCGTCCTAGCTAGAGANCTTCCTCTGCATCCCCTGCTTGCCTTCTGACCATCCTTCCTCTACCTTCCCTANAAGCTCTCCTTCAGCCTCCCTGGTCACCCTTCTGATCCCCACACCAGCTNTGCTGTGTCTACCGCAGGGTTTTTGCCGGCTCAGGGCCCAATTCCTTGTCCTTCAGTTCCTGGGTCAGGCAACCTTTGCCCTCCTCTTCCATCTCCCTGGCAGGAAGGTCATACTCCTAGATCTTCCTATGTAGATCTTTCTAGTTGCACTGTTTTGTCANACAGCCTGTAAGTTCTCTTGTACCATGACAACCATCTTCNGCTGTCTTCTCAGGACTNGTTTTACTCACCATGTGGATATCAAAATAAGAGGATGCTTAAGTCATTTGCATAANTTAGTGTAGCATTTACATATAACCTACNCATATCTTCCTGTGTGTTTAAATCATCTCTAGATTTCCAANAATACCTGTTATCATGTGATGCTAGGCACATAATTGCTATACTGCATTATATACAGAATGACATAAAAGAATAGTGTGTACCTGTTGGATACAGAAGAAATTGTTTCCTCTGAATATGTCTTATTCATTTTTGGTTGAATGCGTGAATGGAAAGCCCAAAGAGAGGGAGGGGTGACTGTATTTCCACTTTACAGAAACAAATATAGGGACTCAAGAAAATTAGACTCGAAATAGGCCTTTCAGACAACTTCTAGGATGTGCAACTTTCCATCTCTAAAGCCATTGTCTCATTCCTTCTAAAATACTACTGAGATGTTTCCAGAAAGGAATAGAGCAGGGGCAGAGTCTGTATTAGAACTCAAAGGAAACAAAATGAACCCTTCAAAGACCAAACTTGCCCACTGAAAACCCTCTCCTAGTAGAATGGATTGGACCGTCAATTTTCTTAAGACATTCAAANTTCACGCATTTACCTAACATAGCACCTCCAGTCTTTCCTAATCAAGTCTTCTGTACTTTAAATGGTTAGTAAGTGTCTCTTAAGAGATTAGGTTTTTTTCACCTGATTAGATGACAAATCCAATATTCATCATAAAACTGCAATGAAGATGCCTAATCTGTGCAATGCTAATCAAGGGGCTGGACGGATGCTCAGTGGCTGAGAGAGCTTGCTGCTCCTGCAAAAGCCCCAGTACCCATGATGGGAGGCTCACAACCACCCATAACTCCAGCTGCAGGGGATCCAGCACCCTCTTCTGGCCTCCACAGGCACCTGCACTCATGTACCCTCCCCCCACGCTTTTCTTTTTTTAATAANTTTTAATGCTAGTCATTTAAATCACTGGAGATTTGTTTGAGGGAGTTAAATCACAGATTAAACTAGTGGTTCAAGGGTAACACTTACGTCACTGAATTGGCTTCTGGAAGTTTTGTCTTGGCCAGAGGCTCTACCTTTTCTCTGTGACTACCACCTGATTCCAGTGTGAAGTCCTGGCACCATTTTCATTAGTTCTGTGTCCCCCACAGTCTGGGTCCACATCAGTGGTTTCCTATCAGAGGTAACTACTGGTTACCTACTACCTGGAGGTAACTCTCCAGGAAATCGCTAGGGATGTCTGGAAGCATTTCTTAAGTGATGATGAATGGGAGATGCTACTGGGTAATGCCTAGGTTGCTGCTAGCCATCTTCATGTGTGGAAAGGCTGCCCACAAAAAAGAGTAACCAGGCCCAATAAGGAAATAATAGGGAAGCTGAGAAACATTTCCTCTAGAAGCACGGGTGCATGGGAAAGTCACTTAGTCCCAAAATACGATGTCTTTTGCCCTAACATCAAAGTATGTGATGCTCAAGTTCTGAGAGGCATTAAACACTTCCCTGGTTCAGGCATGTGCTAAGACTTCACTGACATGGCCCAAATCATCCATGATCATACTTTGAAAGAGAAGTACAGCAGTTTGTCCATGGTCCCAGGGTCACAACACAGCCCTGCCAGGATCCAGAACATAAGTCAAGAGCCCTCCTCAGGTTGAAGGCTCCCCAGCATCTGAGTGCTGTGTCCATTGTCGGAGCAGGGCAGACCCAGGGACTGGCACAGCCTCAGTACCACAGAAACACAAGTTCTGAGTGTGCTGAAAACCACCATCAGCATTAGNTCTCTCCCCCAGTTAGAGATTTAGGATGCATTTTTTCCCCCACAAAGTGCTTACGCACTGGAATGCCAGGGGCGAGCAGGGGAAAGGGGAACAGTTGGACTCTAAATAGCGAGGCGTTCTCTGCAGCGCAGCAAGAGCAGCTGCCCAAGGCCTGTGCTCTTTTCTTTGCTTTTCCATTTTCTCAGCCAAGAGCTCTAGGGGATTGGAGAGAGGCCAGAACTGTGTAGCCAAATGTGAATCCAAAGACAATGACAAGGTTCCCCGGCCCTCTCTGCTTCAAGCTTCCCTTTCTCCTTTACTCACAGGGAAAAGCAAATCTCTCCGGCACAGTTCTCTCCCTTCTCTCTCTCCTTAAGGAATGTCATTATAAATCTGTCCCTCACCACCCCACCTCCCTACACAGGTTTATGACATTCTGAGGTCACATACACTAAAAGACATCCATTCATAGAATCGTGGGATATTTCCTCCATGGGTATTTGGGACTGCCGGGCACAAAAAGGCTAAAATATATAGTACTCCTAGGCATGGTAGTACATGCCTATAATCCCAGCACTTGAAATACTGAGGCAGGAGGATCTTGAGTTCAAGGTCATCCTAGGCTAGATGATGACATTCTGTCTCAAAGTAACTAAATTAAAGGAAAATAAAATACTTTATTTAGTTTTTCATAGTCCACAGCAGCTACAAAATCCAGAGAAGCAAAGTAATTTCTTCAAGGACAAATAGCAAGTAGACCAGAGTCCAAGGTTTCTGGCTCAAAATCTAATCTGGTTTTTTTCTCTTGCTATGCAACCAGCAAAAGGATCCAGTAGCCCTTGGGGAAATAGGTATCTACCACTAATGTTTAGGCAGTGATGGACATCAGCCCCAGACCTAGGCTAGGATGAGTGACTATGTCTAACACACTTGATAGTAAGTGTGTTCTTTAGCTTTGTCCCCAAGCCCCATCTCTCTTTTTGCCTTCAGTACATCCCTATTCAGATCACTTGTCATTGATGAAGCCAATAGCAAACAACATCCCCAATGCAGCCATACTCCATGTCAGAATGGCCCAAAATTCATTTGTGCATACCCATACTCTGTTCTTAGCCACATGAATGAATAAAACTCAGACTCAGCCTGCAAAGNGTCCATGGGTTGATGGTGGTAAAATATCCATTAAATGCATCATTATATCACAATGTGTTAAGGAGCCATGACAGACATAATGTCAAGGGGCTTTGAGTACCCAGCAGAAGGTCATCAGAGACTTCCAAAGTAGGTGAAATTGACTTGGTAATAAATGCTTGTAATGCCAGCATTTGGGAGGTGAAGGCAGAAATAGCAAGAGTTCAAGGCTAGCCTTAGCTACAGAGTTCAAGGCTAGCCTGAGTACATGAGACTCTGTCTCAAAAAAACAAATATTTTTAAAGGCTGCGGCAAAAGGATCACCAGAAGTTCAAGGTCATCCTGGGCTATATAGTGAGTTCCAGATCAGACTGGGCTGCAGTGAAACCTTATCTAAAATAAATAAATGAATCTTACATTGTAATAGACATTGGGAAATTAGATAGAGAATGAGGGAAAAGCATTGTGGGTAAAGGGACTAGAAATTGAAAGACCTAGAGGAGGGAACAGCGGTGATCCTTGAGCATCTCCAAGGAGGCTGGGGCCCTTCCGACAGAATATAGAGGAGGAGGGTTGTGGAAGCAGGGCTGTGAACAAGTCAGATGAACGTGTATGCACAGGANCATGGTGTCATGTGGANCATTGTGTCNTGTCTCAAGTCTTAGCTTTTGCGTCCCTGCACATAACACCTTACTCTCTAAACTCAGCCAGACCCTTCCCACAAACAGAAGATTATTTATCTGTTTGAGTCAATATGCCGTTGGCCAAAAAGAAAGTATGGCCTTTTTTGTAGCCCTCCACTGCATGTGTGGACATTCTATCCCCATGGAGAGAAGAGGCAGGCAGGCTGACAAAGAAGTGTTGCGATCAGAGAACTCCATGCTCACAGCTCGGTCCCCCATGAACAGCATGAACTCAATTCACTTGATCTCTCTGAGCCTCCGTTTTGTCCTCTGTAAAATGGGCTAAGGATGGCTATGACCTTAAAGAGTTTGGAAAGCCATTGTTGAGTTAACGCAGGACACACAGCAATGTAAGCCAGAATCAGAACCATATGACAAGACTCGCACATAGACTGTTAGGTTCCATCCTTAAAGTTTGGGTTCAGTGGATCTGGTGTGGGGTCCACAAATGTGTGTTTCTAATAAGTGCCCAGGTGATACTGACCCTGAAAGCCTCTCACATGTCATTTTGAGGAAAGCTCAAGCCAGCAGTCAATGACACCTCCAAGCATGGTAGTCCTAAGGTCACCTAATGAGAAAAACAGGCCAAGCAATTCTGCATCTTAAGATAAGAGTAACTTGACTGGCNCAAGGACCCAGGAAGTATCTCTGGGTTCATCCAGGCCCATGACACACACGTATGGTGGCAGTAGAAGTGACTTGGGACTCCANTTTCCAGGGTTTTGTCTTCCTCTTTCAGGAGGGTTGTAATAAAAGGTAGGTGCGAGAAGTAGCCATCCTCTAACACAGTACTAATGCCATCACCTACCAACCACCACAGTCTACTGAGGTGGCCATGCCATTAGTCTCTGACACATGCCAACCACTATGCATGTTGCTAGACATAGTCATCTGGCCCAGCCCCTCCAGTCTCTATTGCTAAACACTAGAGTCATGGCNCTTAAGTGTTTTTCACCTCCACCAACTTCTCCCAGATCGTGCTACCAACTTCGCTGCCTGTTGGTTAGTCCTCCAGCTTCTGGCCCAGTCTNCACAGAACCATAAGAAGAATCCTCTTAATAGTGAAAGCACAGCCCATCCTTGTCCAAGCCTCCTCATCTCCCATAGAACAGTAGGCAGGCTCCTGCAGCAGTTCCCAGCCCTCTGTGTGGGCAAGCTGCNGTTTCCCCTCTGGTCCCTCACCTGCCTGCTTGATCCTCCAACTCTCAAACAGATTCCCACCCTGGGCTTTGCACATCTGTCTCCTCTTCCTAGAAGGCTCTTGCTCCAGCTGTTTCTGTGACTTATGCCCTCATGCCACTTAGGTTTTACCTAAATATCACTTCCTCCTGGAAGTTCTCCCTGACCCCCCTCCCTTCACCAGTCCTCACCATCACATTCTCTACTAGTTTCCATTGCCTCNTTCCATGTCCTGAAGGCACTCTCACTTCCTCAGTATCTAGTACAAATCCCTTTGTTTGTCATCTGCTTTGCCCCTCTGGAGTCTAGCTCATGGCCCCAAGTCCTGGTCTGTCATCATCAACTCTGTCACTTGCCTCCATGAGAAGGCTATAAAATGGTTGCTTTTATTTAGTAGATTATTTAGGGATGAATAAATTTCATGTTAGGATTAAAATTATTGCTACTTCAAACAGTGATACCTTCATAAGCCCCACCCCTAACTAAGGAGCTATCCACAGTTGAGGGCTACTGGAGGAGAGACAGTTTTCACTGGATGGCCCCACACCCATTAGTATATGAGCAGAACAAATTAAAATCAGTGGGCAATTAAATAAATAAATAAATAAATAAATAACTATAAATAAATGTCAAGGACACAAAGTTGGAAAGCAGTGGGGTGGGTCTGAGAGGTGTTAGTGGAAGAGCTGGGGTAAATATGATCAACATACATTATCTGCCTGTCCTGGCCATGTTTCTGTTGCTGTGATAAATACCATGACAGAAAGAAACATGGGGAGGAAAGAATTTATTTTTACTTCACAGGCTCCAGTCCATCATCTAGGGAAGTCGGGTAGGAATTCAAGGCAGGAATTCAAGGCAGGAACTCAAGGCAGGAACTCAAGGCAGGAACTCAAGGCAGGAACTCAAGGCAGGAACTCAAGGCAGGAATTCAAGGCAGGAACCTGGAGGCAGAGACCATGGAAGAACTGGTTTGCTCTCTGCAGCTTGCTCAGCTTGCTCTCTTAAATGACTTAGAACTATGTACCCAGGGGTGGCACCACCTTCCTGATCAATAATCAAGAATATGCTCCCACAGACTTGCCTACAGTCAGTCTGATGGAGGCAATTTTTCAGTTGCGATTCCCTCATCTCAGGTGTCACTAGTTTGTATCAAGTTGAAGAAAACCTTTCACAGTGCATTAAGAAATTCTCCAATAATAATAATAATAATAATAATAATAATAATAATAATAAATACTATCGTTTAAAAAAACAGTAAACCTAAGTCACTTTATACCACTGAAGCCATTTTACTAATGCAAAAAAAAAATCCAAATGTAAGATTCGTTATTTTCTTTCAGTAAGACACTAGCATATGTACTAGCAGTAAGACACTGCTCTTACCAATGTTGTTTTGTCCTATACAGTGACTTCCTAGGGGACATGAGCCCAGCATTAAGGCTGTTATTGTTTGTATGTAAAGTGGTCCTCATGGGCTTATATGTTAAAGGCATGGTCCTCAGCTGCTGGAGCCACAGACTGACAGGTGATTAGATTACAAGGGTTCTGCCTCCATCGATGGATCCATCCGATAATGGATTCATAACCTGCTAGAGTGATCAGGAGGTAGTGGCCTCCTTGAAGGAAGGTGGTGCCTATTTAAAGGAAGTGAGCTACTAAGGCCATGTTCTTAGGGACTGTCCTTTGTCACCAGCCCCTTCCTGTCTCCTCTCTGCTTTCCAGACACCCTGAGGTGAGATACTTTGTTCTGTGACACTCCCCTACTTACCACAGGCCCATAACAGAGAAGAAAACCTATCACAGCTGAAACTATAGCCAAGATAAATCCTTCCTCCTTAGGTGGGTTTCAGTGGGCATTTTGGCACAGTGACAAAAAAAAATGACTAATGTACCCCAGAATTATCCATTAAGACAGGAAGAAACACAGAAGTTTTCTGAAGATGGCTTTGGCTCTGACATCTCAGTATAGCTCACTGGGCAAGGTGTAGCATGGTAGGGAAAGCTGAGCAGACCCACTGAATCCTGGCCTTGCTTCCCACAAACCTTCATCTCTCTCAGACTGGCTTTCTCCTGCTGTAAAGTGGGTGGGGACCGTATACTAAATGCTTTGGGTAAAAGGCTTATTCTTTTTATGACATCCTTGCCAAACTGGCATGATTATTAGTACCATTCTATAGGTAAGAAACTGAGGGAGTAAAGTCAGAAGCCCAAGGCCACAGAGCTAATGGGTTGCAACCAATGTGCTGCACACAGTCAGTCTGTTGGATGCATGTCACCTACGTCCAGATCTCACAACCATAACCAGCAGTATAATATTGGCTTGTGGCACCCACCCCACAGAGGAGACACAAAGATGAAATAAATTCATCCTGAGAGTTCTGGGTCCAGTGCCTGGTGCACAGGAGTCTTTAGGAAGGGACCAGTTTAGAAATTAGTTCTCTCTATCATCCCAACCCGCCGAAAGCTTGTATGATAACAATCGCTCCTCCCAGCCAGCAGTCAGAAGTGTGTTTTTACCCCAACAGTCTCAACTCTGAGGCCCATCCTAGACACCATCGACATCCCCGGGTCCCCCCTCAGGCAGAAAGTAGCAGTTCCAGCTTGTTGCTCCACAGCATTGGCTGTGACAGCCCCTGTTTTTCTGAAGGACCCAGCAGGTCACTGTCTGGCACCCCACCAGGCTGCTACCCCCTGCTGGGCCTAGGCTGCATGGCCATCAGGCTCCGTCTGTCTGACCTGTCAGCAGGCTCTGCAAAACGCAAGCTGATGAGGAGCCGGGCAGGGGAGGAGGGCGGCTATGAGAGGCCAGGCGCAGCAGGCAGAGGGCGAGCACTTGGGGAAATGGGAGGCTGGGATCAGAGGCCCTGATCTTTATGGCCAGTGGCTTTTGTAACAGTCAAGGGGTAGACAGCAGCAGCCAGGATGAAAGTCCCTATGGTGCAGCAAACATGGCTGAGGGCTAACGGGGGTGAGTATATGCTGGGTCGGGGTTTGTCTGTGGTGCTGAACCACTGGTCAAATGAGATCATTTCTAGAAGTTGCTTCTGGGTTAGAGGAAGTCAGCTAGCAAAGAGTGAAAGGAAGGAAGGGTAGGCTAAGAAAAGGGTAGGGGGACAGAAAAAGAAGGGAGGAGAGAAGGACAGAAATGAGAAACTGAGGAGGTTTGCTGAAGCCTCAACATTCAGAGAGAAGGAACCCTGATATGCTATGACCCTCACAGCCTCCCATAAGAGTCAAGAGTAGAAGTCAAGAGGTGAAAGCAGATGGCCAATGTGGGAATCACGCATCCATTACTTACCAGTTTTGTGTACTTGGGAAGAACCCAGTTGCTCTCTGAGCCTCAGTTTTTCCCTCTGCAAAATGGAGACCATAGAACCCAGTTGTGGGGTCCCTAAGAACATATGTGAATAATCATGGCTGGATGAAGAATTCATGGTGTGGTGTGGAAAAACATGAAGAATCTTGAAGAGCTGGTGCAGGGCCAGCCCAGTGGTCACCTACCAAGTCAGACTGTAAGCTGGATGTAAGTGAAGACCTGGAGTAGAAGATTGACTCAACAGTCCATAGCCCAATACAATATGTATTCGAGTTACTGGTCTTCCAATTGACTTAGTCGGGCCTTAGGTGTAAGGACTACAAGCAGGCTCAAAGCATGGCTCAGTGAGCCAATGGCCACCAGGAAAGGAGGGGTGTTTAATGAGAAGCACAGCCTCAAATAGCAGCTACATGTAAGACTTGGCTTNGGAGAGCAGCAGACCCTGTTCAAACCCCGCCTAGCCACTTCAGCAAGTCATCTAATCTGTGTCTCAGTCTCTTGCTCTGCCACTGCAAATGACAGCCCTGATGCCTGGGATCCCGGAGCCTCATAGGGGGATATATGAAAACTACATTGCACAGCCCCTGACACCTTGAAAGTTCTTTGTAAGCACCAACTATTAGCTCTCACAAGACATGCTTGCCTGTAATGCAGGCTTGGGAGCCACAGCCTGCAGGCTACATCCAGCCAAGAGCATCAGTGAGTGTAGCCCAACATAAAACGGTGAACTTAAACAAAACATGATGAGATTTTTTTTTTAATAGTTTTGTAACTCAGCGGCATGAATTTTGCTGATAACAAAGTTGTACCATAACATCAGGTTTGTGGTACTTCATTAACATGTGGTCCCCAGGATGTTGTCACTTAGCACTGGGCCCCTGCACTCAAGGNCACCTCAGGGTATCGAGGAAGCAGAAAAGAAGGTAGAAAGAGAATGGGGATAGAGTAAGATTCCCCTGAAGGGACATGCTTGTCATACTAATGCAGTTTGTGTGCCTGGTCACTGATGGCCTCTACCCTCTGCAAAGTCAAGAGGGGACAAAGATGCTGCTTGTTGTGTGAAGGACAGGGAGGTTTGGTTGGCCCTTCTAAGAACAGGGCCCCCTTTCCTGGCAGAATGCCTTCAGATGCTGTTAGGCTATAGAGCACTGGATACAAGTGCAGAGACTTATCTGGACCAAATGGATCCTCCATCATGAAGGGCATCCGCTCCACCGTGGTATTACAGAGTCGTGTGTATTTACATTTCAAGGGCTCTGAGAAGTTCTGCTGTGAGAACTTAGTTTCATATCGTTCAACTGATGTCTCCTAAATTGTACTTGAACATAGATCCCCCTGCCCACCACCTCCATTTCTGTGTTTCAGGAAACCCCTGATAATATCCTGCAGGAGACACAGATTGGAAAAGCTGGCATAGTCCCCCAGGACTATGTGGACTTCTTAGATGTCTAAAGGGCCTTTGCAGTAATTCAAGGCAAGGATTCTTAAACTTTGATAAGCAAAGGAACACCTAGGAGTCTCCCTTAAAACACAGATTCCCAGTCTGCATCTCAATAATTCCATAGATCTAGGGTAACAGCAGAAATGCAAATGCTTGTTCTCCGGGCCAGGTAACCAAGTATGTGAGTAAGGCTGGTTTAGAGTGTGGATACTGGAAACTCAGTGCTCAGAACAAACATCCCCATCACCAGAGAACTTGTAAGTAATATAGCTTCTCAGGCCCCACCCAGAGTCCCAATCAGATTTTGTTGGGTGTATTTGTGTTTTGTTGGGATGGGGGTGGTGTTTAGAGTTTGATAAAGAACACTCACCAAAATAAATGAAGTGGGTGAATTTTAAGGATTTGGTGGAAAAACATCCTCCAGTGGCCTCCAGGCACAGCTGGAGTCATGGCGAAGAGAGGTCCCACCTGAATCACACCCTTGCCTTGGGCAACAGAGCTTTGTGGCTCTCCTAGCTGACTCTGCTCTCTCTTTCCCTCATTCCTTCCCCCAGAACAGGAAAGCTGGCAAAGCAGCTTGCAGTGGGGCTTCCGCTCTGCCAGATCTCTGGTCAAGCCTGACTGATCTTCCATTGCTAAGTCATAAGAAAAGCTGAAGGTGCTTTGGGGCAGGGCTCTTTGGCCCTGGAACTCAGAGACTGACACAAAGAATTGGCATGAAGTAAGAGGAAAACTTCCAACAGGCCTTCCAGGAGTGCAAATATGGTTCTCTTCCTTGCAATATTTAAGAATGGCCATTCTCCACGGAGGGAGAGCCGGCCGCCTGAGGAACAACGGTCCGTCAGGCAGCCAGGGTATTAATGGCAGGTGAAACCTTCCAAATGAGCACCCTGTCAGCCAATCTATTGCTTTCAGAGGTTGGCAATGCGGGAGACCTAACAGAGGCAATGAAGAACTAATCTCATATTGCCAGGTTAAATCAAGTCAGCCTTGCCCACATCTTTCACTTCTTAGTTACATCAAGCCAGAATACTTTCAATTATCCCTCACTTCCAACTTGTCAGCAGGCATAGGGGAAAATGCAAATGGAACAATGCCTTTCTATGGTGGGGAGTAAGAAATATCATTAAGAAACATCATTCATAGAGCTGTGTGTCTGTCTTCATGTGGGCCCCATCCCATAGTTCTCTGCATGTCAAAGCAGTGGGTAATACTAGCATAAGTCCATTCTATAGATCGGGAAAGTGAGTTCACTTGCCCAGGCAATGAGAGACCTGCTTTGAAAGCCAGAATGTTCTAATTCTAAAGTCTATGTTTAGTTGCCTTCTGTTTAACTGGGCCACGAGTCAGTGTCACCAGGAACAAGTTGGGGGAAAGCTAGGTACTACATCTTCATGTGTCCTGGGCTTTGGGGAACCAGCATGTTAACTGGTAGGATCACCCCATATAAACTCCCTGTCTCCTATCAGGGTACCTTTGAAATGTCTCCCATCCTTTACCCACTTTTTATGCATGCAGAGTCAACCAGATACCAAGAGTTAACCTGAAATAGAGCAGAGTCTTAGCCCCAACTCCAGGAGTCCCAAGAGGGTGGACCAGCCCCACATCCCAATACACCAATTAAGGAGACAGTTCAAGGCGAATGGTGGATAAAGGAGCCAATCAGTGTGGCACTACAGGGAAACTACAGATAAAGGTGTTCTGCAACCACAGGTCTGCCTTTGTGGCACCTACATGAGCCTTAGGCTTAATAGAGGCAGAACTGAGGTGGGAGTGAGGATCATGCATAATCACACAGTCTTAGTCCAAGTGTGTTGTCTTTGTCATCCCCTGAGGGGAGAAATATGGTCCCCATAAAATGGTCACATCTTCCCCAGGAGACAAGCTCACCATCATAAAATAATTATCCATCATTTGAGGGGTGACTTGTCAGCTCATCAATGTGTACACAAAATATCCATGCCTTATAACACAGATGCTCGTCTGACAGTCTCGTTGTTTCTGGTTTCCAATGTGGCTGCAGGTTCAGGTATGTTTTGAGGGGTCTGAAACCCCTGAAGCTGACAAGATGCCTAATAGAGGATTTTGTTCAGCCTTTGCTTACTTTGTGGGCTCCAGTGAGAAATTGATGCTTTTCAGCAAGTTTCTCAAAGTCTGATGTGTACAATCTCAGTGTATCATCCGAGGGCCGAGTGGCCAGCCCCAGCTCCAAAGAGCCGCAGACAGCCTCTGCTGGTGGGAGCAGTATTCCCTTTGCAGTCTCATAGAGACTGGGTTGCCTCAACAATGTTCACCGTTACTAGGAGATTGCCTGTATTAAGGGACTGGCCAAAATATACTTGTTGGGGGTCCCATGTACTTTAGGATGACACTGCCAGAACTCAACCTAAGTAAGTATCTTGCAAGGCAAAATCCACTTCATGGCTGCCATCTCTCTAAAAGTCCATGGGGAGCAGGGGCTGGGTTGGGGAGAGGGCTTTAGCCTTTGTCAGGGCCCTTGACGACCAGACACTCCACCCCTCTCCTCCTTCATTTCCATCGCAGAACAAAGCACCAAATTCCTTGGCCCAACTGAGTGTCTCTGTCTTCTTCTCTCTGCTTCATTAGCTTTCCTGTCACCTCCCTGTCATTAGCCCTAAGATGTCCCCGGTTTGTCACCTGCACTACCTGCATTTTTCTTGAGGGAAATGAAAAACTGGTAAATACCAGTCTATCTGTGAGTAAACAAACCATGGCTGCCCAGAAAACCCAAGAAAGATAAAAAAGAAATAGAGCAATGATTCAGACGCCCTCAGTCTGTGAGTGGGCGCTCCCACTCTCCTAAGCCTCCTGATCATCTCGGCTGATCACCCNCTATTCCTGTTCAGTGCCGTCATTGTTAGCCGCCACTTGCTGAAATTGCCCGTATAGCTAGTTGGCCGAGATGAGAAGCAAAAATGTGTAGAGCGCCCAGAAAGTTCCCCTGGGCTTTNCCCCAGCCAATACCTCCTGGTAGAGGAAACTATCAGTTTTAACCTATTGGAATTGATTGTGCCTGTTCTCAAGCACCCTGTCAATGGATCGGTATGTACTCTTCAAAGCCCAGGGTTTTAACCAGTCCTCTACTTAGCCTGCTGGCCCAATGAATAAGATAGACAGACTGATGAGTAATAGTGCATCCTTTCAATGTGTCGTTCAAACCACAGTCTGGAAAAAGTGGGTTTCAGTGTGAAAAGCTGAGCTTTTAAAAATAATTACATTGATCAATTTGTGTGTGTGTGTGTGTGTGTGTGTGTGTGTGTGTGTGTGCACATGTGTGGCGATTAGAGGCCAGCATGTGGAGGTTGGTTCACTCCTTCTCCCACATGGGTCCTGGCAATCAAATCAGGACGACAGCAAGTGCCTTTATCCACTAAGCCACCTTGCCCATACAAAATCTGCACTTTTAACCAGGCTCCAAACCAGGNCTGCGTGTAGACATTCATAGGGTAGCCATGGCACCTGCACTGAATCAACGAGGTCACTTTGTGCTACTTTGTGACAAACAAAACTGAGGAAAGTAAATGCAGGTGTGCCTCTAAGCCTCTAAAGCTTAGGAAAGCCATATAGTTCATGTAGGTCAAAGAGGAAGTCACGTGCATAGCAAGCTATGGGAAACACAAGACGCCACCAAACTGAACAAAACGCCAGACTCTCCTAAAGCCCCCAGTTTACAAAGATCAAAGAAGAGAACACATGAAGTAAGCATCCTCACATCCTAGAGCCCTTTATTTTAAAAGGCTAAAGTCAAAGATGCAGGCAGCCTCTTTGGGGCAAAAAAGATACGTTTTCCAACTCTGAAATACCCAAATATTGACTATGACTGCTCCCCTGTGGACATGGGGCCCCCTGCCACCAACCAGAGCTCATCTTTACTGGTAAGCATTCACTAGGAGTTAGAGCTGAAGTCTCTAGACCATGCAGGTGCCCCTTTTAAAATCCAGCAGAGCAAAGTAGATAGGGACTGGAGATGGCTGACACAAGCCTATAGCTATCACAGAAGGTATGTGTCAACTCAATGTGATGGTTTGACTCTCACAGGTGAATGCGGGGGGAGTGTCTCGGCAGCCTGGTTCTAGGAATGAATTCCCAGGCACTTTGTTTCTCGTGTTCACATTTTCAGATGCCCGTGTCAACCAGCCCAATTCTTTCCCAACTGGAGCAGTAGACAGGCCTTCAGAAGTGATTAAGTCTCTCGAGTTTCCCTGGATGACTAGCCAAGTACCTTGTCTACTGACTTCCTGGAGTGGGGAAGCATCTCTTTCCAGTAATGGAAATGCTGTCATTGGCTGCTTTTTCCTGCTTCTTAGCCACTTGACTGAGACTGACTCAGCCTTCCAAGCTTCAGTTTCCTTCTCTGTAGGATGATGATGATGGTGACAGTTCAATCTCTGAGCACTCATAGTACAGGCACTGCTCCAAATGCCACAAGTCGTACCTCAGTATATGTACCTACCAGGTAATCCCCAATGCTCAGATTCCTTATGGAAAAAGTGTAGTGTCTCCATGGTAACCTCTTCACATCTTCCTGAATTCTGTTCAAGAGTGTCCAGCCTTTTGACATTGCCGTGTAACATAATTTACAAAGTTCATCTTTGATAGCTTGGCAATCAATTCACAAAAAATTTTAAGTAGATTTATGACTTTGTGTTGGGCTGCATTCAGGGCTATCCCCACCTACATACAACTCACAGGGCAGTGGTTAGACAGGCCTCCCAGAACCATCTCTAGGTGATGCCTGCTACAATGTAAATGCTGTACAAAGAGTAATGGTGCTGTATTGTCTGGTGAACAGGAAATCGTTTATATGTGCCCAGTACGATGTAGCCACCATAGGCTTGCCTTCATTTTCTAGCTGAGTTTAGTCGAAGGCACAGACAGATACAGACACCAGCTCCTGAGGGCTGAGAA
This sequence comes from Neotoma lepida, assembly GCA_001675575.1. Lineage (NCBI taxonomy): Eukaryota > Metazoa > Chordata > Mammalia > Rodentia > Cricetidae > Neotoma > Neotoma lepida. The sequence continues at coordinate 317,619 of LZPO01107912.1, forward strand.
TTAGCTGATTTAATTCCCTTTCTCACATCATCACCGTCATCTCCACTTGGCACATGAGAGAGAGGAGAGGCCCGGAGCAGTTCTTTGTCCACAGCAGCTAACAGTAGCCAATCTGAGACTCAAACTCNGATCCCCCATCTCAAGTTTCAGGGTTGTATAACTCTTCTTTGCAAAGGTGCTGTGAAGATTCAAATTTTAAAAATATGAAAATGCTGCTTCCTCTGTGACATCTATTTTCATTTTTGTCATTCCTAACCTGTCACTACGGAATTTAGCAAGCTTGTCCGGATTTAACCAACCCAGGGCCCATCCTAATGAATGACTCTATGTATTAAGGAGTATTGCTTTCATTTCTTTTCCTGTCCAGTTTCTACAAACAGAATGAACTTTAAAACTTGAGCAAACTTCTGTTTATGGTAATTCCTATAGTTAGTAACTGTGTACTATATGATAAAAAGATATTCTATACATCAAGTCAGTTATTCCCCATCTCATAACCCTGCTATGATAACTCAGTTGTTGTTGTTGTTGTTGTTGTTGTTGTTGTTGTTGTTGTTGTTTGAGTGAGGGTCCGGAACTTGCTATGTAGACCAGGCTGGCCTCAAACTCACAGAGATCTGCCTGCCTCTGCCTCCTGAGTGCTGAGACTAAAGATGTGAGTCACCATGCCCAGCCTAATAATTCAGCTTTAAAGGCAAGCGGACTGATGTCCAACAANGTTGTTTATCTTGCCAAGCTTGCACTGTGAGGAGGAGGCCAAGGAAGGTGAAACTGAACCGCAAATCCACCAAGTNCACGCAGCAGGTTCTTACCTCCAACTCTGTGTGGGGTGTGTGGCTTTCTCTGTTAGGACTTCTAATCCAAAGAATTCACTTCATATTACTAGTTGTCATAGAAGATTCTCTCTGATTTTCTTCATCAAAGTGATGCTTTTAAAAAAAATTTAGGCTCAGTGTGGTTGTATACAATTGCAATCCCAGTTCTTGAGAGGTGGAAGTGGGAAGATCAGGAGTTCAAGGTCATCCTTAGCTACATGCAGAGTGAATTCTAGCCCAGCCTGGGTTACATGGGATCCTATATTAAAACAGCAGTAACAGAAAAGTGATTTTCTTGAGAGCCTTGGTGTGACTGGAATTAATTAAATTAATATTAAAATATAAATAAATAAATAGGCTCAATCTTGTTCCCAGAAAGATTCTTCACACCCACATTTTCCTGAAAAAGCCAGTCCAATTATACGATGTATGTGCATAGAAAAATCAGCCGAAACTGTGAATTGGCCTCAGTTCTGAGAGAAAGCACCTAGAATGGGCTCCAAGGCCACGTTTCACAGAGTGAACTGAAGCAGATGAGGGCATATGAGCAGATGTGTCAACACTGTGGGCCACCTGGGAAGTCTCACTTGCTGAGTCAGAATGAAACTCCTGTTGAGCCTCGCTGCCAACCCTCTCCCACCAGCATCCCTACCCTCCACAGGAAAAAAAAAAAAATGCAGCCAAACAAATAAGTAGGTATATAAATAAAGAAAGAAATGGGACAGTGTCATCAGAGGGCCTGCGGCTTCCCACCCTGCTGGATGGAGATGTCCTGGCCTCTCGGGTCCTGAACCGGCAATGCAGAGTGGTTTGATTGCCTGCTTGATTGTTTGCAAGATAACTGCAAGATTGTCAGTGACAGAGTAATTTACTGAAGATTGCAATGTCAGACTCCATCCGAGGGGCTTGCTAGCATAAAGAGGCGATTCTCGTGACTGACAGGCCACTGGGAGACTGGAGGGCCAATTTAAAGTTCACGGTGTCGTTGGAAAGTGTTGGGGGCAGCAGCCAGTGATCACACAGCATGAGGAGGTCATTACAGGCACGGCGTATACTGCTGCCCCAATAACATCCGTACCCCAAATGCTGCCACTGAGGCAGAGAAATGTCAAAATGTGGAAGGAGATCATTTGTATCTCTCTTCTTTTTTTCTTTTCTTCTCTTTGTGTTTGTCTTCTGCTATTGCTGAAGGCCTGCTCTTGCCCTGTCTCTTATACACATCTAGATGTGTATAAGAGACAGGTATTAAGGAGTATTGCTTTCATTTCTTTTCCTGTCCAGTTTCTACAAACAGAATGANAGAGGGAAATTGAAGGTAGTGGCAAGTCCGGAAAGAGGGACAGCCTGCCAGTGGGGGACAGAATGCTTGGTGCATAATCGGAAAACTGTCTCCGGGTATTATTTGAGCCCGACACATACTCATCCTCTAGCTGGTAATATGGGGTGGGTAGTAAATGGGCTGGAGGAGAAAGAAACCCTTCCCAGCTGTAGGAGGGCAAGGCCACCAGAGATGGATGGGGCTCCTAATGGGAAGAGGCCGGCGACCTTAAAAGAAATCTATAAGGCTAACAACAGTGGGTTCTTCTCACCTGAGAAGCTTCTCGGCTGCTGAATAGAAGTGCAGATCTCAGCGGGTTATTTTTAAAACCTGAAGCAGGCGCTCTGTGTAGATTTCCTCTGTCTAGTGCGGCAGTCCACGGACGTGATGTTCATGGCAGAATTCAATGCAATTATTTTTACCCCCTTTTCCTCCTGTTCTGCCAATGGCCCTTGAATCCAGATTGAACAATCGGACCGTGGATCCGGGGCTATGTTCCTGAATCAGCCCGCTGCCAAGATGCTGTTCATCCTCCAGCACTGTTCCTGGGGCTCTGGGAGCCTCACATTCAGCCAGCACACAGGACTGAGCTACTCAGTGCCTTGGTTTCCAAAGTCTCTAAATTTACACTGCACCTGCCTGCCCACCCTCCTGTGTCTGCATTTCTAGGAAATTTTGTAAATCTAAATGTGTTACAGGGCACACCAGCAGCATTTGCCCACGTGGAAATAAGAGGCTAGTTTCAGTAATTTAAAGTCAAACAAAACACGCAACCTCCTAATTTGTTTGTTTGCTAAAAAGAAAGTAATGCATTAAAATAATTGTACATTAATTGCTAAATTATAGAGGAACTTTGGTGAAATTACATATTTCAATTTCATTAGTGGAACCAAAGGGAAAGGGGGATGCCAAAAAAAATTATATTGTTGTAAATTTAAAGCCCACAGCCAGGACTCTGATTCAGCAGTCTTGGACAAGTGTTTGTCGTGGNACAGTCCAGGATTGGAGAGCACACTTTTATGATGCTAATTATTTCCCCCTCCCACCAAAAAAAAAAAATGCCTTGCTATCAAATTCAGGAGGCATCAGCTACTATTCCCAAGCTCTTCTACCACGTGCTCAATGAAAAAACTCGTTCTGATAGGGAATTCCGAAGAGCAAACACTGCCCTGAACATCCTGGTCCTCGGCCATCTCTGACATGTGAGGAGTGGAAACAGTCATTTACTCATTCAACAAACGTTTGTTGAGGGTCCTGTTCTGTGCTGGACACTGAGGGAGGCATACATGGAGAATTAATAAGGCCCTNTTCATCTTTCACTGAGTTCTTTTCCAGATGTGGAGGCAAGCATAAAGACAGAATTAATTCCCCTACGAGGAAGTTAGTGTCAACAATAATAGCTTCTAAAATGTATTGTGCATTAGAATCACCTGAGAATCTTGATTGACGTGCAGATTCCAGAACCTGCTTCTGGAGGCTGTCAATGGGGAGGCCTGAGGCAGGTCCTGATTCTGTCTGTAGGCATCTAAATGTGAACCACTCCTTCAGGACCCGAGATGCACAGGACAGGAACACCTAGAAAAGTCAATCAGTTTGTGCTACTATTACAAAATACCATAGTCCACCAGTGTGGCTTACATCTGTTTCTCATGGTTGAGACTGGGAAGTTCAAAGCCAAGGCCCAGGGGAACTGAGTGTCAGATGACAACCTGATTCCTTCTCAGTATCCTCAGGGGGGCAGAAAGGGGGCCAGAAGACTCCCCTGGGTACCCGTTACAGAAGTCCTAACTCATCCATGAGAGCTTTGAGAGTTTAGTTCCATCTTAAAGCCCGTTCTCAGTGTGGTTTAGAATGTCAGCATGCATAATGCTAACCTAGCCAGTGGCACCACCACCACCCGGCGGGGGGGCTTCCTGGGTAAAAAGACCCCCCCTAAACTGGGTTTTAAACAGTGGGTTGTCCTGTCTGTCTCCCCCTTCCAGACAAGTGCTATGATTCTGTGCCTACTGTTCCATCCCCAGCATGTGAACAGCACTCAATGTNTGTGGAGCATGGCAGGTTAGTGAGTAGGAGCAGGCCAGGAAAGGAGGTCAAAGGTCAGGAAAGGAGGTCAAAGGTCAGGAATCTAGAAAAGTAGCCAATCAAGAAGACAGAAGGGAAGTGACTTCTTTTCCTGGTGGCCACACAATGCCGTTTCCACACTTCCTTGAAGAGGTGACACTCATAGCACCTGGTTCTCCATCTTGTCAACAGTTCTCCCCATGGCTTAGGGAGAGGAGGGCTGACATGGTTTTCTCCAAGGGAGGAAGATTGACAGCATCCCACACTTTGGTTAGCATATACCCAATCGGGCAGGCCCCTGGGAACAGTCTCTGGGCAATTTTTATGCTATGTTATTTAAAAGAAAAGTTCAGGGTTTTATTCCCAGTCACTCTAATAATATCTGCTTGTGGTAGTAAAAAGAAGGAAAATGCAATAAAGCAAAGAAAGAGGATCACACTAGAGAAACTGCTGTTGATATTTTCAGCTGTTTTCTTCCCTCGTTTATTCTCTGTATGGGGGAAGCTGCAATTATACGAGGCTTGCTGTGCGAAACCTGCCAGTCTCAGGCCCATGGGAAGGTTTGATGGTAACAAACGTGTTAGTGTCTCAGCATCTCCAAGTGGCTTGGTGCCACACAGTGCTATGACCCTGGCTCTGTTTCTGCCCTTCCAGATGGCCTGGTGGATTGCCTGGACCCTGACTGCTGCCTGCAGTCAGCCTGTCAGAACAGCCTGCTCTGTCGGGGGTCCCGGGACCCCTTGGACATCATTCAGCAAGGCCAGACAGACTGGCCTGCAGTGAAGTCCTTCTATGATCGCATCAAGCTCTTGGCGGGCAAGGACAGCACCCACATCATTCCTGGAGACAACCCCTTCAATAGCAGGTAGGTGCCCTTTGGTCCCTGCAGGCCACTGAGGTCCCCACTCCTTTTTCTATTAGAGCAAAAGGAAGTTCTCTGTCTTTTTCCTTGGACTCATTTCCTAGAAACTGGCCCTGAGGCAACTTACTGACTCGGGTCATTGAAGACACTTTCCTCACTCTGGAAGGGATGCTAGAACAGAGTTGTGGTTGCTCTGCAGGATTGGACCACCTTCAGCCCACAACCTGATAATGACACCTGTTGATTCTGAGTTTTGAGATGATTTTTATGATCCATTCTTTTATGACATTTTTGTCATTATTTAAATCCCTTTTTTAATGCCTCTGAGAGAGGCTTTTGTTTGAGCGTTACTGAAATAGTTGATTCAATGGAGTGTTTTTGAAAGCTGTTATTAACTTGATAACATAACCTATCATTCATGGCATCTTAAAGTCGCGGTAATGCCAGTTATAGGAATTTATTGAGTACCTGGGATGATGTTATGCATGTTGTCTCTGTGTTCACACAAGTCCCATGTAGGATGCCCTCTAGTGCTCAAGGTACTGAGCCCAAGCATTTCTCTCCAAGTCCCCTCATTCTTTCCAGTTCATTTTTGCTCTCAGTTGCTCATCTGGAGTTTGTGAATATTTGGAAGTCAGATTTTGAGTTTCTCTTGTAGTCAACTTGACCATGTATTCACACCGGAGGTCACCCCATCCCTTCTATCTTCTAGACACTGTTGATTGTGAGGGAGAGAAGAGGGCCAGCAGGGCAGGGGCCTTAGCTAGGACACAGGANTGACTCCCTGGCCAAATCCAGATGTCCAGACATATGCTACTGTGACGAAGGTTGGCATAGTCTTTTGGGGAACACTCTACCCCATCTCTCTGCTCTTTCACATGAAAAAAAAATACAAACGGCTGATTGGTTCTTCTTTTACCCAGCCTCGAGATTTTAAGAGCATGAGCAAGACAANGATGTCCCTCTCCAGTACCCCCAACCTGTCGTCTTCNTTCTCTTTTTGGGTCCGCTGTTGTTTGTTTTACCTTTCTTTTCCATTTAGTTTTTTTACAGTTTTTGAATTTGTTTTATATTTATATTTACATTGGGGGTGCCACAGCACACATGTGGCGGTCAGCAGACAAGCTATGGTAGATGATTCATTCCTTCCAACAGAGGGTCCTTGGGATCAAACTCAGGTGGCCAGGCTTAGTGAACACCTTTACCTGCTGAGCTATTTCAGCAGGTGCATGATTATTGTATTAATGAAATCAATGAAAATGATTATTTTTCATTGGCACATAATAATGGTGCATAGTTATGGGGTACCATATGATGTTTCAGTAAGTGCATACATTGCTTAATGATCAGAACAGGGAAATTGGAATAACTGTCACATTAAGTATTTATCATTTCTTTGTACTGAAACATTTCAAATCTGTTTAACCCTTTGCAATATGTCTTGTGTTTTGGTTCACCATAGCCACCCAACCCAACCCAACTGTGTGCTAGAACACAGTATATATTCCCTTCTCTAACTATAACACCCTCTGCCTCCCCTTGCTCTCCCAGCCTCTGTCCTCACTCAGCTAGGTTCAAAAGTACCCACGGAAATAAATTGTTCACCCCATTTCCTCTTTGAGCACAGGTCAGAGCCCTAACTTCATAGGTGATTCTATTAGAAGTCACTTCACTGGACTTTAGCAAGAAGGCATCATCNGGCTAGGACCAAGTCCCCATCCCTCCTTTGAGAGCCTACAAGGTTGGGATGGAGAAGGCTGGGGAGAGGCACAGGCAGTTCTGTANCCCCACAGAAGGCTTCTGCAAAGCTACATAACCCCAGTTATTGGCAACTCTGCTCATTTACGTATTTATCTGTGGTTATTCAGGACAGAGTCTCACTCTACAACCCTGACTGGACCAGAAAGAAGGAAGCCCATGACTGCAGCCCAGACTAGGCATGAACTCACAGCAATCCTCCTGTCTCTACTGCCCAAGTGTTAGGATTACAGGCATGCATCGTGACATGTTGCCTTTGGCAGTTCCTTTAAATATGAGAGTTCTTCACAGGGTCACCTTAGGTCCTGATTGTACTAAACAGAAATCAGAAAAATAAATGATAATATAGAAGGGATTATAATCCCAGTCTTCTTCTGTTTCCCTCCTAGATTCCTGAGCCTTATTGGGCACAGTCTCATCTTCCTGATTAGCAAAATTAGCATGATATTACTATACAACATGTAGTAATGTTACTATTTATTTTAAGAGAGGAATGCCTCAAAAAAGAGAGAGAGAGAGAAAGAAGGCAGGCAAGCATNCTGGGCATGTTGGCACACGCCTTTAATCCCAACACTTGGGAAGCAGAGGCAGGTGGATCTCTGTGAGTTCAAGGCCAGCCTGGTATACAGAGTGAGTTCCATGGTAGCCAGGATTACATAGTGAAATG
>LZPO01107912.1:342759-365672 GCA_001675575.1 Neotoma lepida
GTGTGAGGACACACAGTGTGACTACAGCCAGCTGGACCCACTGAGTGTGAGGATGCACAGTGTGACTACAGCCAGCTGGACCCACTGAGTGTGAGGATGCACAGTGTGACTGCAGCTAGACCCACTGAGTGTGAGGACACACAGTGTGACTACAGCCAGCTGGACCCACTGAGTGTGAGGCTGCGCAATGTGCCTGCAGCTGGAGAAGGTGCCAGCTTCCCTCCTGTCAGNTGTGAATATGAGTGACAGGAAAGAACAGCAAACAAAGCCCCCAACCCAGAATAGTGCTAACCACCATGTCTCGGAACAATTGGCTACGCCTTGGCTCTGTTTTCAAAGCCCTTTCACCAAGGACAGATCTAAGCTCACAAAGCTGAAAGTGAATGCAATTTTAAGANGTCCCTCTTAAAAAGAAGATAAGCAAATAATAAACTGAAAACGAAAAATGTGTGTCAGTGAGGTGTGTAAGTAGAGAGAAGTACTTACTGTACAAGGCCAATGACCTGAGTTCATTCCCCAGAACCCACAGTGCAAAGATAGAATCAACTCCAAAAGTTGTCCTTTAACCTCAACACAAACATTCTGTGCCATGTACATGCTTATACCCATGCACAGACACACAGCATACACATACACAGACAATAATAATAATAATAATAATAATAATAATAATAATAATAATAATAATTAATAATAATAGATGTAAGTAAGAAAAAGAACCTCCCACTGTGCTACCCTGACCATCTGAATCTGTCTAGACTTGGAGGCTAAGGAAGATCAGGTCTAGTTAGTACTTGGATGAGAGGAAATGAAAAATGAAACAATATTATTTAAGATGAGAAAAATAAAACAAAATAGCAAGTTTTGTTAAAGCCACAGGGATCCCGGGCATCACCAAGCACAAATGACCTGATACTTTGTATTAGCTAACTCCTATACCACTTCTGTGATGCTTGATTTTTTTTTCCCATACCCCTTTGATTATCTTCAGATAGTTTTGTTGTTGTTACCATTTGTTTTGTCTTGGGATTTTTGTTGTTGTTTGGGGGTTTTTGAAACAGGGTCTCATATTCCAGGCTGGCCTTGAACTTGCTGCTGTTCAGCCACGGATGGCCATGAACTCCTGATTCTTCTGCCTCTACCTCGAAAGTGCCACCACACCCAGCTCTTTGATTATTTTTTTAATGTGACAGTTATTTTCTGATTTTGTAATCTGTAGAATGAACAGACATGTTAAGTCTTTCCTCCCATATAANTGATCAAAATTAGTTTCAGATTATCGATAAAGTAAAAGGAAAAAAAAAACTTGCTGCCATGTTCACAATTGGTTGTTGATAACATGAAGTTGTAAGAAGTATAAAACTTAGAGAAACCTCTATCAGGTTTCCTTTGTAGTATTTCTGGGCATTTCACATTTTCTTGTAATGTTCTTTGAACTGACGTTCATTAATCATTTTGTCACCAATGTACATATAACCATGAAGGATGAATTCNGCAGTGGTTCTCACATGCCCTACAAAGATGCTACATGAATCAACACAGTAGGGCAGAAGCATTCCCAAAAGCCATTCTTACAACAGAATGGCTGGCAATAATTTAGCTAGATGCTGTTCCCCTAACCACATCCCTCTAGAACTCAACTAAATGTATCCCAAATTAATGTCTCTGTACTTAGAACAGCAACAATAAAACTGTGCCCAGCCCAACTCCACTCTACTTGAAAGGGGAAAAGAGGAANGAAGAGGGCAAGAATNGCAAGGCCCACAGTGCTCCCAAGTGTCTGCAGCTTCAAACTTCTGAACACAAGAACATAAGGGAATACAGCTAGTCCATGGCCAAGGGAAGTAACCTCATTCCATACTCCCTGCAATCAAAGACTTATTTCCCCAGCCCTTCCTCTCTCTGAAGTATCAGCAATGCAGAGATGTGTGAGTCTCATCCTGTTCTCAAAGATGTGGAAAAGACCAGCACACACACATAAATCACACGACAGGGTGATGACAGCTATGGGACATAGTCTAGGGAGCCCGGGAGAGACCCTGAAGCCACTGCAGAGGACTCCTAGACTCTGTGGTGTGAAATGCTAATCCATCTCAGTTTCTTAAATTGGAGACATCGCTTTTCCCTCAAAGGGTGTGCCTGAAGGGTCTGTGTTGTTGANGGTGTGCAAAGTCTAAACCTGTCCCTCAGAAGTAGGACATCTGTACTCTTTTCACGGGCTGACTAAAGGATGATGTTATTTTGGCTAGTTTCCTGCCCTGGACTGGAAGAACAGTGACCTCAGCTTTTATCGAAAGCTCATATCCACNCAATCTGCCAAACTCCACACCTTCCTATGCCTTGATCCCCCGCCCCTCCTGTGCTCTTCCCCTAACACTGATATAGTAATCAACTTAAAGCAGATGTTCTTAGAAACGAAGTAGGTCAGACTGCAGACCCAAATCCCATCCAGTCTTCTCACAAAATCTTGAGTTTAAAAAAAAAATGGAATTGATATTGCAATAATTAAGAGGCAAATGTGTCTACCACTGGTGGCAGATAGCATTTCACTTTCATTAAGCAATATAAAATAGACGCGAGAATTCCCGGCTGCCACCCTGACACACTAGGCTTTACAGACTGAATCTTAAATTGCACTATGTCAGTCAGAGCTCAGGAGTTATCAGCGTCATTTAATTAACTTTTTTTTTTTGCAAAAACTAACATGTTAGACTAAAATATAAAAATGTAATCTCTGTGTAAACCTCCCTCTAATGATGGCCCCCTGGCAGAGGCCTGAGCTGTACCTCAAAATCAGGGCATTCACCTCTCTTTGTCCTGTCCCCAAGCCTCCTCTCTTAGCTGGAAGGAAAGTGAATCCAGGACTGGACTTAGAAGCCTCAGGAATTGGAAGTGGATTTCCTTACTTGGGGCATTTATATGTCTTCTCCAATGCTACATTTCAGCCACTTTCCTGCTGAAATTGAAATGTCTTTTTTGTTCTTGGAGGAAAAAAGCAACAAACCTTCTTTTTCTAACTCTCCTAAGTGGTGTGCTAACTGGAGTCTCTGGCTCCAATTTCAAGAGGACAATATTGCCTATGAATTTTATGAATGGGCATAGTATTGGCTGTTACAGTGAGAAAGAATGAATACGGGTTGCGAGGATGTGCTACCCATGCAAGTGAATGGGGGAAGGAGCAAGGAGGCACAGAGCAGGGGGANAAACTGGTTTGGGAGACAAAAGCCTTTGCCACGCTGCAGTTGGTATGAGCCAGGGTTCTCTCTTTTGGGTAGTCCTGACTCTATCCTTAATACATTAGTAGCAATCAGCAGCACAAATGTAACTATGCTCCTTCCACACCCAAGACAGACATTACAAGTCAATCACAGAGTTCTAGACAGCTGAGCTTGAATTTGGCTTCAGAATCATTCTACTGCCACACTCACAGGAGCCATTACTAGTCAACAGGTATTGCCCCTGAGATGCAACCCATCTGCCATCGCTTCATCAGCCAGAAGTCCTGTCTCACCTGTTGCCACCTGTGTCCCATGACAGCCACCTTGCCTGTCAGAGAATCCAAGCATTCTTGTGCACATTTCCCAGTGGCCAGGAGGACTCTAAATTCAGGGATTCTTCCCAAGTAATTGAGCCAGGAACTGTCAGTTAGAAAAGAAAAAAAATGAAAAAGATTGCTTTTTTGGGGGGTGGAGTGGGCTCCGTTATACAAGAAACAAACAAAAAAATGTTATGTTTGCATTATCATCAATTCCTCAGCTAACTGTTTGTTCTTTTTTCCTTCTGTTTTCTTTCTATAAAGAAATAAAGAGTTTAAACATAGGTAAGATGACGAACTCTTTCCCATATAATTTGCTATGGTTCGTTTGTTCCTTGTGTTCACTTTCTTGTTTCGTGCTTCCTGTGTAATGTTGTATATTTTTATGTACCAAATACAGTAACTTTTTTATGTGCTAATTGTGTGTTGTGGATATGATAAGCTTTTGCAATTATGAAATGCAGTCAAAAAGCAACCAAATAAGCTGACAGTAATTAGAATTTCCGGGAGATGCGAGAGCAAGATAATGAACCCTCGGTGAACCTCTGTCCCGGCTGCTCAATGTGGCCCATAATTGGGCTAAACAGTTGAGGCAAACTTGGGGCTTTTGTAAATGCTGGACTGGGTTCACAAAAGCTTTAATGAACTGGAAACGGGTCAAAAACTCATTTTCAACTCATTAATGATTTTCCCCTAGATATGTGGTCATTTAAACACACACACACACACACACACACACACACACACACACACAAAATTGCCAATCTGCTGATCAGAATGAATGCAACAGTTAGATACATTGAGAATTATTATTATGAAGTTAAATCTCCCTTGAGTAGTTTGGCAGGTGTAGACCTAGTACTTTTTGTCTAACGGACCTCTGTNACCGTGCTGATCCAAGGTCATGTAAAATCATTTTGGTAGAATTCTNATGTCGAATATGTGTGTGCATGCATGGGAGGACTGCAGTGAGATGGATGCAGCATGAGTATTCTGAGAGAAAAGATGCTCTTACTTTTGGGGAGAAGGAGAAGGGCAACTTATTCATGGAATGAATGCTGTCTCCACTCCAAGAAACCCTTTGTGACAATCACCTGGCATCATCATTCTCTAAGGAATGGCCATTTTTAGGGAAGGGAAAAAAAAAAAAACAAAAGTTCCACCTTTGTAATCTTGAAAACCCCAAAACTGGCTGATTATAAATACCCCAAGGCAGCCAAATTTTTTCAAANACTAGAAATGTCCCCCAAAGATTCCTCCTTCCTGGAAACCCACAGACCACCCATGTTTGCTCCTCACCACAGACACCAATATGGGGCATGGTTTTCCATGCTCTCTGGGAATCATGGTTAGAAAGAGGATGGGCTATCAGAATGGTCTCCCCCAGCAACAGCTAACCCCACCTGTCAACTCCTATGCCAGAGATTTGGAGAAGCCTCTTCAGAGCAGGTTCCCTAGAAAGTCCAGAATTAATTATCTTGCTCATACATAGGCACAGCTGTGCAGCGCCTTGATCTTCCTGAGGATCATGCCAGCTACTGTTCATTTAGTGAGAGGGTGCAGCATCTAATTAAAAAATGGCATGGATTTTTCCCATTCTGCCCTAATTTGTTTTGTGTATATGGATATTCTCTAATGACTCGGCCAAAAAGTGAGGAGGGCAGAAAACAAAGGGAGAGGGAAGGGAAGGAAGAGAGCCCAAAGTGAGCCACTCTTTGAAAGGACCTTGACTTCCAGTTCAGTTATCAGTCTTAATAGCAACCTGGAGAGGAGCAGGAGTTAAAGATGACCTCGATGCACCAATAGTTCCTAAAAATAGCTTCCCAACTCTTTTCTTTTTTAAATCAGGCAAGAACCCAAATGATAGTGTTTTAATTAGTAATTTACCAGCTAATGTCCACAGGACAAATACACCTGACACCTACTGTCACCATGCTCACCTTCCACTCACCTCTTCCAACCCCTGTCCTCCCGTCATTCCAGAATGTAATTGAAAAATATCAGGACAAAAAGGCCTACACTCATCCTAGGTACATGGAACCCATGCACTGGGTCAGAAAGCAGCTCGTGCCACTACCCCCAGGAGAGGAGGGATTTGAATTATCAGCATTGGAGTGGTATTCTGGCCCCAGCCACCATGAGGAGCAGACCCAAGGGGAGAGCTATAGGCTTTTGAGCCAGAAGGACCATTAGCAAAGATCAGATTTGATTTTGTCATTTCCCAAATAAGAAAGTCAATGCTCACTGTCGCCAAAAGACTCACCTGAGGTCCCCAGCTGGGTGTGAGTCATGCGTTTCCTGTGTCTTAATCCTGAGTCAGTTCTCCGAGACTTGCTCCACTCTCTGGTCATGCTCACGAAGGACACTGAGAGGNGTAGCAGAGGAAGCATGCAGGCCCCGGGGTCNCACAGCCTCCTAATCTACTTCACACAGAGAAGGGATTAGTAGTCAGGGAGGCTCAGGACTCACACNTCAGTGTGAATCCAGCACTGGAGAGCTGCAGCTTCTCCATTGGTAATTCAGATGCCGGATGGTGGTTTGTTGGACATGATGGCAAGATAACTACANTTTGCAGTAAANACCAATTTCATTGACATAGATGCTAGGGGACAATCAGCTCTAAGGCNAAGGGTGGGAGATGGCCCTGGGGACCCGGTCATCACAAGNTTAGAAGACTCNAGGTTGCTCCAGGGTTCATGACCTCCGAGGTCGTGTGGAGGCNTAGATGAAAAAGAGACCATTATCACAGGGGGATTAGGTTCCTAAATCCCATGAGACAACANGAGACGACAANATGGGAAATATACGAAGCTGGCATTGAGTGACTATCCTTGCTCACCAAAACAGGACTGNAAGGGGGTCTTATGTGCCAGTTAAATGAAGCAATAGTCGGTTAGTTTGATGGGAATCTTCAAATCCCAAAACAGCATGAGAAACATAAGCCTAATCATGAGTACCGGGAGCCATAATGTGTTGAAATGTAACTCAGGGCNTCACTAATCCGCTAGAGAAGGTAAGAGGCTCGCTAGGATTTTTGTCACCTCCGACCTAAGAGGCCAGCTGCATAGTCCCTTCTTCTTCTCTCTTTGTGCTTCTCCTAAAGCAACAGCCCAGGACACAAGTACTACTTGGCTGTGGACCCTGTGACCGGCTCGCTCTACGTTTCTGACACCAACAGTCGCAGAATCTACCGAGTCAAGTCTCTGAGCGGAGCCAAAGACCTGGCGGGGAATTCAGAGGTGGTGGCGGGGACTGGTGAACAGTGTCTGCCCTTTGATGAAGCCCGCTGTGGGGATGGAGGGAAGGCTGTGGATGCAACCCTGATGAGCCCTCGAGGTAAAGACCGCAGAAGGAGACCCCGGTACCCGCACATAGAGCCTGCTGCAAGCTGAGTGAATCTTTGTAGACTAAGACATCGTTTTTTCCTGAGATGGTTTATTGTGAGGCTCCTGGGTCTATGTGGGTACTTTTAAGTTAATTTACTAAAGGAAACTTTACCTCCTACATGTACTACTTATGGAAACATAGTAGTCTGTACCTGGAGACTTCTGGCTGCTGCCAGTCACAGAGAACCAGAATACAGTGTTAGCTCCATCAGAGTACCAGCCACAAGGGCTAGAGATGCAACAGAGGCCACCAGGAGCTTCCACTATGCCAGGCTTCAACGGTAGACAACAGTGTATCTAAAGTCTGAGGCATTGTGTCTGTCATGTTGTGAATACCCAAGAAAACTGTAGCAGTTAAGAATTGTGGGGGTGAGGGGGTTGCTCAGTGGGAGGCAAAGCTTTTTCCTCTTAGTCAAAAGAATGCAATCTACCTCTAGATCAGTGGTGTCAACCTTCCTGATGCTGCCTCTCAACACAGTTCCTCATGTTGTGGTGACCCCCCAACCATAACATTATTTTCATTGCTACTTCATAACTTCAATTTTGCTACTGTTATGAACCATAGTGTAAATATCTGTATTTTCTGATAGTCTTAGGTGACCCCTGTGGAAGGTCATGACCCGTAGGTTGAGAACCACTGCTGTAGATAGACACATGGCCTTGTGTTCTTCCTCAAGTTAATTNGGTTGGTCTAGCTGAGCTCCTAGCCAAGGGACTGTCCCTCAGGAAAGTGGATTTACCATAAGCCACACTAAAGGGTAAAGGAGAACTGAATTAGCCCTTTAATGAGATACTGTCCTTTCCCAGAGTTCCCAGCCCCTGGTACAGTCACTACAAGCCACCATGAGGTACTGTTGAGTCTGCCTGCCTTTCTGAGCTCTGACTCAGAAAGATGTAACTTCTCCCCTTTTTGTCTTCTGTCTTTTTCTTGCAGAAGCTGGCCTGAGACTAAGTGGCCATTTGATAGTTTGGGTCTTTTCACTTTTCCTCTAAAGCCCTTTCCCTGCCAGGCGCCTGCTTATCTACCATATGGCTGGCCTCCATGCTGGCTTAATTTAAATAGCATGGTTTCCTCTTGTCCTCCAGCTTCCTCCTCCAGGCAACTGCCGAGATTTACAACTTGCCTGCCTTGGGTATTTTTCTTTTAAACTCTAATTAAATTATTCCTGAGGATTTAAGAGATTTAAAAAAAAAGAAGAGGAAGAATTTGGGGAGGGCTGAATAGATGTCTCACTTAGTAAAGTGTTTGGGGCATAATCATAGGGACATGTAGCATTTATGTAAAAGAAAAAACTCAGCTGCAGTGATACATACCTGTAATCCCTACTCTGGAGAGGTATAGAGACAGGAAGATCCCTAACTACATCAGATCGGCAGGTTCCAGGTTCAGTCAGAGACCCTATCTCAAACAATAAAGCAGACAGCACCCAATATGGACTTCCGGCCTCCAGATGCATATGTGCACATACATACATGTATGCACATGCATGCACACACACACACACACACACACACACACACACACACACAAACAAATTAAATAAATAATAAAATAAGAAAGGACGGGTATTATTTCCATGACTCCTATCCTAGGGAGTTCTTGGAATCGATTAAGTGTCTATTTGAAAGGACTAAAGATGCTTGGGGTTAAAGAGCAATCATATCAGGGTCTAATTCTTGTTAGCATTTTTAGCTACTGTGCAAGCAGCCTGCAGCATGGATTAAGGATGCCAAGCCTTGTACTTGGGCACTGAAATGAAAACGCAGAAGAAATAGAAGCTGCAGTCTGTGTCTTATCAGTCCTGCTGTGACAGGGAAATGCTAGGGCTCTGTGTCCCCCGGGGGCACTGGAGTGCTGATTGGAGTCAAGGCTTAATTGGGAATTCTTCCTGGAGGATACATTTTGAATTGGGAGTTTGTGGCTGAAAACATCCTTGTCTCTCAGCCTCATTGTCACAATTAGTTGTGAAGGGTATTTGAGTAATATACTACCAATCATTTTTTTAAGCAATGGACTTTGGTAATAACTTGTTTTCTGGAGAGAGCAGAGTCTCTGGAGAGAGCAGAGTCGGGGCTGTTTCCCCCTTCATTTGCAGCCTTGGTTCCTCTGCAGTTCAAGGTGATGTCATTGGTTGAGGGGAATACAGCTAGCACCCTGGGAATTGAGCACATCACAGCACAGTGCCCTTGAGAAATGTTTGCCTTTAAAGGACTGAGATCTACTGTTCTGAGGATGCTCACCCAGCCCAGTAAGGTCCCTGGTCCAAACACATCATGCCCTGAGTAGGGCATCCCCCATCTCCTCTGCAAACCATCCTCCTGTCAAAAAAAAAAAAATATCCATGCTTCTCTCCCTCCCCAGGTATTGCAGTGGACAAGAATGGGCTTATGTACTTCGTTGATGCCACCATGATCCGGAAGGTCGACCAAAATGGAATCATCTCCACCCTGCTGGGGTCCAATGACCTCACAGCTGTCCGACCACTGAGCTGTGACTCCAGCATGGATGTGGCCCAGGTGGGACTCTATTCCTCATCCTTAATCAACTCCTAGGTCTTAACCCGTAGTTCCCATGTGTTCCTGTGTGAGTTAGGAGTATGAGCTGTGGNCGCTGATCTTAGTTTGGAGAGGAATTAAGGTGAACTAGACATCAAGGTGAAAAAAATGCAGGATAGGAATGAGAGGGGGGAAAGAAAGAAGGAAGAAAGAGGGACAATAAAAGGGAGATAGACTCAGGAGAGAGAGAGAGAGAGAGAGAGAGAGAGAGAGAGAGAGAGAGAGAGAAACAGAGAGGGCAATTCTTCTCTGAGGAGCAGAGCTGGTGGCACACTCCAGCAGTGGCAGATTATAGGGTAGGGGCTGCTGTATAATTATCTCTCGTCTCCATCATTTTCAAAGATTTGAGACTGTATGGTTTAGTGTTACATGTCAATCAGAGCTTCCCTGTTAATCTGGAATGATTGCATCTTCACTATATAAACCTCCACTTTGTGTAGTAGTAACTAGAGCAAAGCCCTCCTCAATCATCCTCCAAAGTGTGTGTTTCATCGGGTCTCTTACAGTGGCAGAGACCACAGGCTCCTCAAATGTGCAGCGTTTGTTCAAAGAAACCGGCATGTATGTTCACCCTGCCTGTAANAGTCTTTTCAACCCTTGGTCAACCTTATAAATTTTAGCTCAAATTCCCCAACAAACTGACAACTTGCTACTGAGATTTTTATTTCAAATTCCGCAGAGGAAGAATGTATTTGACTTGGCTCTGTTCGCTTCTTTTTTCAAGCACTCAAGTTGTAGTTTGTTAGCCAGCCTGTTCTTTGTCTGTTCTTGGGCTAGGGCCACCATCCAAGCCACATGGCTGCTTTTTGCAATTTAGACAAATGTGTCTTCTCCAAATGAACACAGCCTTCTCTGACCCATGGCTTGGGGAGTTGAGTATGGGCTCAATTGCCTTGGTCCCTTATGCATTTATCTACCTGTTCCACCACATTTGATGGCTGCAGCCATGGCTAGTCATCTGAGGCTGAGAAACAATGTTGTGGCTGGAGCTGGCAGGACTCAAGTCAGGACAGATGAAATTGAAGAGTTTGTCACATGCTCCTCTCTTCTCTATCATAAACAGCCAGCTCAGGCAAATAGTTCAATGGTGAACTATAAGTGTGCTACAGTACGTGCACTGCTTAAAAGGCTAAGTTGGTGCTGGGGAGATCTCTCAGCAGCTAAAGGCACTTGTTGCTCTTGTGGAACACTTGGGTTTGAGTCCCAGCCCCAAGTGATGGCTTCCAACCATCCGTAACTCCAGTTCCAGGGGATCCGATGCCCTTGTCCTCTTCAGATCAGGCACACACATGGTGCCGACACACGTCCAGGGAAAGCACTATATAAAATAAAATATTTTTTAAAGCTAAGTCTTTTCTCCAAATGCATAAAATCAATATATGAGAGGCCGTTCTTGAAATGCCATGTCATGTACAGGTTCGTCTGGAGTGGCCGACAGACCTTGCCGTCAACCCCATGGACAATTCCCTCTACGTTCTGGAGAACAACGTCATCCTGCGCATCACTGAGAATCACCAGGTCAGCATCATCGCAGGACGGCCGATGCACTGCCAGGTGCCTGGCATTGACTACTCTCTCAGTAAACTCGCCATCCACTCTGCTCTGGAGTCAGCCAGCGCCATCGCCATTTCTCACACCGGGGTGCTCTACATCACGGAGACGGATGAGAAAAAGATCAACCGTCTACGCCAGGTCACCACCAATGGGGAGATCTGCCTCTTAGCCGGGGCAGCCTCTGACTGCGACTGCAAAAATGACGTAAATTGCATCTGCTATTCGGGAGACGATGCTTACGCCACAGATGCCATCTTGAACTCCCCATCCTCCTTAGCTGTGGCTCCCGATGGCACCATCTACATCGCAGACCTTGGGAATATTCGGATCAGGGCGGTCAGCAAAAATAAACCTGTTCTTAATGCCTTTAACCAGTATGAGGCTGCATCTCCGGGAGAGCAGGAATTGTACGTGTTCAACGCCGATGGTATCCATCAGTACACTGTGAGCCTGGTGACGGGGGAGTACTTGTACAATTTCACATACAGTGCCGACAATGACGTCACTGAGTTGATTGACAACAACGGAAATTCCCTCAAGATTCGCCGGGACAGCAGCGGCATGCCCCGCCACCTGCTCATGCCGGATAACCAGATCATCACCCTTACCGTGGGCACCAATGGAGGCCTCAAAGCCGTGTCTACACAGAACCTGGAGCTTGGCCTCATGACCTATGATGGGAACACTGGACTGCTAGCCACCAAGAGTGATGAAACTGGATGGACCACTTTCTATGAGTAAGTAGGCTTTTGACCAGTCTCTCTAGGGCCCTCCCTTGCTGGAACTGGCATCCAGACGGACCATTCACCGTTGCTTTTAAAATTGCCTAGTCACGTCTTCCTAACTTTAATGATTTCTTATAGCCTCAGGATATTCATGTCCCTTCTCCTGACTCCTAAATGATTCGCTCTATCAGGCCTCTGATATTGAGCATCCTCCCCGCTAGCATTGGGAATTCCTGTTGTCTGCTTGCCGTTCAAACTTCAGGATATTGGACACGCACAGCACCTGGGAGATAAAGTGCTGATTAACCCCACTGATTATTCATGTTTGCCATGGGTGCGGAAATTAGAAAGTAAGAGGCAGGGCCCCAGCGGGGCTTCTGTGATTTAACAATAGGTCCAGCAACACACTTGATTGCACAGACAGGTAGATAAACTCTGAATTTCCTCTTTAGCAGAAGCAGATCAATACAGATAAAGTGCTAGGTATATTAAAAGATGTGAGGGCTGGTCATATTTCCTCTAACAATTATCTCATACTTAATAGTTCTACCGTTTGTTTTGACAAAAAAAGCTGTTTTCTCTACCTCCTGAAGCAGCTTTGGTCAAGCAAGCCTGCTGCCGCAGGNATTAACCTAAGAGTTGCTGGCTGGAGGAGGCTGCTAAGCCTGAGTCCCCAATGACCTGCTAGAGACTGAATAGAATTTACTAGCCGCTGGGCTCTCTCCACAGCAGTGAGCAAGCGTAATGCATTAGGAGCCCTGGCTTGCTTGCTGGGTCTGTGTTGCTGCTAGCTGGGAATTTGGTAAGCTAGGGAGGGGATGCCGCAGAGAGATAGGGGTAGGAGGGACAAGAGAAAGAAGACTTCATTGTTGATCACGCTTCAATCAAGATGTTCGCTTCCTGTTTGTACNCCAGTGGGTTTTGGGAGAATGCAAAGGAAGCTGTCGCCACCTGCTGGAGCCTTCCTGCATTGCAGAACTGCTTGCCCCGGTCCTGACTTCCCCCTCTGGGGAAAGTTCTCTGTCTCCGACTTCTGAGAAGCTTCACATGCTTCGAGGTGCTGGGACTTGATCCCACTTCACCAGCCGATGGACTTAGTAGCTGTTATGTCTCCTGGATGAGAAGCAAAGGCTGGGGTCAAGGAGGCCCTCCTGAATTAGGCCTAGGTTGGAGTCCAGTTCCAAAGTTCGTTCAGGTNTAGGNACCCGCCAGACATGAACTCTTGATTGGAGGCAATTTGCTAGCAAAGGTCCCCAGCTGAATGAAAACACACACGTGATTCTCAGTTTTTCTTTTTTTAAAGTGGTTTTTAGGAGTTACGGTGAAACTGAATCACGTTTTCTCTTTNAATTTGCTACGCCTCAGAATGTGAGTAGATCCAAGGATCCAGATCCCGCATTGTGGAGATTCACATGGATAAGTTTTCCTAAAAAGATGAAGCATTCTTTTGAATTTTTTTTTAAGCTTTTGTTACACATGGTCAAAAGATTGTTGCTTTAAAACTCAGACACAAGCCACACTTCCTGCCAAGGATATCAGGTCCAGGTGAACACCTGCACAGTGATTACAGAAGTCTGGAGAGGGGGTTGGGGTAACAGAAATGAAAACACACACACACATACACACACACACACACACACACACAGAGAGAGAGAGAGAGAGAGAGAGAGAGAGAGAGAGAGAGAGAGAGAGAGAGAGAGAGATGGTCTGTGCTTCAATGAGAGCTTTCCCTCAGTTCCAGGAAGCCCCAGCCTTGGAATTAAGATTTCCCCAGTTGCAGCTATTGAGTCCCAACAGAGTATCCTAGGCAAGGTCCACCTTTAGAGGGAATGACAGATTCCACAGTCTTCTACAGAAGAAAGCCTGGCTTACCAGAAAGTTCCTGGGCCTTAGCCTCAGAAAGGCAGTGGTATGGATGTTGGCTCTGACACATATTTCCTTGCTGACATTGGACAAGTTTCTCAACCTGTCTGAGCCTCCGTGTTCACGTGTATCAGATGGTAATATCAGCTGCATGGGAGCTGTGATCATTTATTGAACTAGTATATTTTCAGAAATCAGCAAAGGCTGGCATTCAGAGGCTCAACAGAAACTAGATGCTAACAGGGAAGTAATAAAGCTATATCTCCATCCCCTCCTNCATAAAGGAGGATGAAGAGTCAGGCAAGAACTTAATTTCAAACAGTAGAACTGAGGGGTGCAGTTTGCACTTTGAATGCTTTGGTTCTCTTGCCATCCTCAGTTCTGTGGGTCCCGATCTCCTGAGGGTCAGAATACATCTTGGCAAACTGGAGTCCAGAGGGGTAGAAAATATAACTCCTCTTAAGGTCAGGCCCACCAAAAGAGAGGGCCATGCTGTGTGCTCTGTGACTGTGGTCACATCCTCCTCCAAATCCAGCCAGTGGAAAAACAGCAGGTGACATGGTCTGGATGCTGGCTTCCCCTGGAATGAAGTTCCNCAGTTATATTATAGAAAGAGCAGGCCTTGCAGTCTCCCAAGCTAGACTGAGTCCTTCTGGAGACAGTTCCATTTNTGTCTTAGAAGGTGGCTTCTGGAGAGCCAGTCAAATTGGAGATGTAAGAATTGGGCTTTAGGTATCCCCCACCCTGCTGCCATGCTCCCGGAGTAGGGGAGAGCAGCTTTGGTTTACCTTGCCTTTTCGTCTGGTATGAGGCACGGAATTTTGTCCATTTTGCTCTCATCCAAATCTCTAGTGCTCTCGCCACCAGCTTACACAGAAGAGATGTTTGATGAATGTCTACTGACTGTGAACAAGTCAAAGGCCCCGTGGCCACCAAGGTCCTACCAAGTCCATCAGGCTGTCACTGAGCCACCATTGCTGGTAGTCACAGCTCTCACTCCTGAGAGCAGAGAGGTTTCTGCACAGAGAGCTGAACCTGCAGATCTATCCCGGGGAGGCAAGCAAAGCTGTGGGCAGCTGCATCCCCCATGAAAGTCACTTTACAAGCCAGCGANCATGCTTTCTCCCCAAAGCCTCTGAAATGTCTGCCCCATCCTCACTGCCTCCCCCAGAGAAGCTCTATCTCCTCCTCTCAGAAGGATGGACCACAACCTGCTCATTCCAAGTGTCCTAAAATACAGAGCACTGAATTCCAAATCCTGCTTGGGCCCCAGAGAACACATTCAACACAGTCCCTGCGTGCTGGATTCTGCTGTTGAGTCTATACAAGACACTCAAAGCCCAAACATTTTCATTGTTTCACTCTCTTATTTTAAAGTATTTTATGTTTCTAATTATGAAAGGAAGCTCCAATTACTAAAACATGGGAATATTCAAGGAAGAGAATAAAATTAGTCAAAATCCCACACAGAAAAACACCCTTAATANTTATGTCTATATTTTCAGAAAGGCTGGTCTACATGTAACATGCTAGGAAGGGGNTATTCTGTCCTTCCCTCTTCCATTCAACTCTGTTTCTGTGTGTGTGCTCANACACAGATGCCNATGTGCCAATAAATAGGAATCCACGCTGTTCATTTTGACAGCTGCCTAGGTTTCTATCTTATATATAGGTAATTATTTAATAATCCTTAATCGCTGATCCTTCACTATAGTCCTAACTTGTCACTATCATAAATAGAACCTTTGGNCCCCCATCTGAGAAACCATTGCTTTAGTAGGAAAGAAGAAAAATGGCTTAGAAGGCCTTTGGCTTAGAAGGCCTGGGTCCCCTCCACGGTTACAGCAGCAAGCCTCTGAGGGGAAGGTGCTATCTGGATTTCCACTGCACAGCACTCTAGGCAAGGGAAGGGACAGAGACACGAGGCTGGACCTCCAGCTCACCGAGCCTCCTGCCCCTCTCACTGAGCCACCTTTACCCCACTGGTCATGCAGCTTAGCACCCACAGAGCTTGACTGTTTCCTCTTCTCCCTAAAGATAACAGTTCCCAGGTCACTGCAAGTCCGATCCAGGTCTCTATCCCAAGTATCCCAGCTCCCTCCGTGTTTTATCAGTAANTTTTCCCACTGCTCACCCATGGGCTATTCCGTGGACAACCTCCTTCACACATATTGTATCAGCTCCGGGACCCGTCCCTCAGAACCTGCCAAGTAGGTTCCTCTCCCCAGTCCAGAAGGAAACCCTCCTCCAGCTGGAGGTTTAGCCGTGTGACCTTTTTCATTCTCTAAGCAAAGGCCTCATTGCTCCATCCTCCTCCCCATCTCTCCTGAGTGTGAAAGCCCATGCAAGAGAGTTCAGAGGCTTCTATATGCAGACCATAGGAAGAGCCATTTTCCTCACCTAAGGTATAAGCAGCCTCTAGCAGTACAGTGGTCTTCTAGGGAGAGGAAATACTCTCCACCTGGAAGTAGAAGTAGCAATCCAGAACCATCTGCTGAGAAAGGGGTGAAGATGACTCATAGCCATAAAGAANTCTCTTCAGGAAACTTGTAGGCAGCAAACCTGATCATGGCATGCTCAGACATGGATGCTGAGGACAACTGAGATCCAGTGAGCCTCCCAGCAGGCTAGAGTAGCTGAATCTAGTTTGTTAGGGACTACATGACCAAGCAAGGCTTGTTGTGCTTGGGCCAGAATATGGAGGTGGCTATTTGTCCNAGGCTGACTTTGAGAGGTCTACAAGGTGACAAGTGCAATGAGGTGGTACCATGCAAAAGACAAAGGCTCAGACGGTCTCAAATGCCAGATTTTGATTGGATTGGGTGAACAACCAGTGGGGAAAACAGTGTGGTTTAAGGGCTGGAGAAATGGCTCGGTGATTAAGAGCACTCACTGCGCTTTCAGAGGACTCAAGTCCAGTTCCCAGCATCCACACTGGGCAGCTAACAACTGCCTGTAACTCCAGTTCTCTTCTGGTTTCCATGGGCATGAGTGCACACACACACCCCTACCACACACACCACATACACACACACACACACACACTTAAAGGTTTGCTNAGCAGAGGTGAGACAAAATGGAGTGGATAGTTGGGGAGCATTGACTTGGTAGCTCTGCAGAACACGTTAAGAGCAAAGGATGCTTACAAGTAGCTATCCCCACTAGCTCAGGAAGGTGTAGTTAAGCACACACTGCTTGAGATCAGGGGACTGGTTTCCACTGAGGTGAAGTCAGGGATATCAAAGGGCTCAAGAAAACCACGGCATTGTTCCTCAGGACAGGTCTAGGTTTGGGTTACAGCAGGGCTTCAGTGTGGTCACAATCCAGTGACCCCTACCTTCCAGTCTCTCTCTGACCCCATGAGTCTGGCCTTCCTGTGGGCTTGAATGTCAAGAAAACTTCTGGCTCCACAGGCTGTGCTTCCAACTAGTATTTCTGTCCTCCAGCTATGACCATGAGGGCCGTCTGACCAATGTGACACGCCCCACGGGCGTGGTGACCAGTTTGCACCGGGAAATGGAGAAGTCTATCACCATCGACATTGAGAACTCGAACAGGGATGACGATGTCACTGTGATCACCAACCTCTCTTCAGTGGAGGCCTCCTACACAGTGGTGCAAGGTAAGGCCCCAGCCCAACCCCCCTCTGCCCCGAGCTCATGCCCAGCTGCAGAGCCAGCAATCCCTCACCTGAGAGAACTTCTAAACACCCAGAAGATTCCTCAGCTTTCTGTCTTACTCAAATGTCTACAGCAAACCCACTCTACCAGAAAACAGTCTCGGGAGGGGGAAAAATAAAATAAAAATAAATCTCTCAGATTCAGGGAAATGTCATACCCTCTCACCAAAGGTTTAATTATCTGGAGAAACCTATGTGTCTAAAACCATCTGATTTTTCCCCAACTACTTTCTTCCTGTTTCTTACCTATTCCCTTCACCCTCTAAAAACNCAGCCCATGTCATTATTTTCAAGTACTGTTTATTCTCCAGGGCTACCACTGGATTTGGGTTTCATCATTCNGTTCTGATTTTCTCTTGCAAACATGCTCTTGAGCAATCTCTTGCCAGGGCCNGGATCCCCAAGGTCTCTGACCACCCGTTGTTTTTGTTGTATGCAGTCCAGGGCAAGCACAGGGGCTGGCAAGAAACAGCATTTTACAGATTAATTTTTTCTTTTAATTAAGATATAATGTCGGTGGGCTCGCCAGTTGTCAGAGGATAAAAGTGTCCTCTCGGTAGATAAATGATGACATTTCTAGACTATTATCCCTCGGCAAAGCCTGTTTCAATGGCTCTATTTCCACTCTGCCAGATGATTAACGATGTAGATTCTGTCCTTCTGTATGATGGCCAGAGTNACTTGAGTGACAGGTACAACCTTGCTCGCTCCCCCAAAGCTGGCATCTCAGAGGCCAGCCCAGCCCAGCTCCTTCACCCAGATGATGAGGAAACAGTGTGCCTATAAAAGCAGGCTCCAGCTTGTGATTCTTTGATACAGGAAAAGGTCAGAAGTCTGATTGACTGGTGTAGATTCTATTTGGGAAGATAAACACACATTATCAGCCCCCACTGACTCCATCTACCTCACACTGTGTGTGTTTCCCAAGTTCTTTTGTAACATAGTGATACAGGCAGCAATGATGCCATGAAGGGAGCGAAGGGAGCTTTTTCTCTTCACTGTACCCATGAACACTNGACTTGCCTCNCAGTGCCTCTGACCTGTGCTCAGACCCTCAACCTTGGGTTAGACGATAGGCCAAAGGGGAGGAAAAATTGAAGTAGTTTGCCTTTCATTTATTTTTTTTTCATATAAGCTAAAATATATATGTTAAAGTTCAGGGATTTGATTGACACAAATTGTGTAGGCAATAGACATCTTTAAATGTTTAAATGTGCTATTAATAGTCTTCAGTGAGTAAAAGAAAAATATCACGGCATAATTATTTCTGGAGTGCCACATNTTAATAATGTTTTCCTTCCCATGGATCAGTAACATCTCTGCTACTCACCTTCCCATTGTGTGTGTGCTAACTGAAGGCAGCTTCAGACTGACAGCTGCAAAGTACCATGGAAACCTGTAAAAATAGGGGTTCTATTCTCTCCTGACTAATCGAGTGGATAATTTCTCTCNCCATCCCCACCCCCAACTAACATTCTTCCAGATCAAGTGCGAAACAGCTACCAGCTCTGCAATAACGGAACCCTGCGGGTGATGTACGCCAATGGCATGGGTGTCAGCTTCCACAGTGAGCCCCACGTCCTGGCAGGCACCATCACCCCCACCATCGGGCGCTGCAATATCTCACTGCCCATGGAGAACGGCCTAAACTCCATCGAGTGGCGCCTGAGGAAAGAACAGATTAAAGGCAAAGTCACCATCTTCGGGAGGAAGCTTCGGGTAAGCGGGTCAATTTCTTGCCCTGCCACACACTTGGAGGGGACAGGCCTCGTCCTCACACTGCAGAAGAGAACACTAGGCCTCCAGAATGCCTTTCCACTTTTAGAAGGTGAGAGATGTGTTCCTCAGGGTTTAGGGAACAAGCCCTCCATTTCCTGAGACAGACAGGCAGCGATCCCCATGGTAAATTCACAGGGTACTTCAGCTGGAGAAGGTATTGGTCTTCACTTTGCACCTGCNGTCTCCTCCCTCAGCTGTCACTATCTGGACAATGCAACACATGAGTAAGGGCTGGTGCCTGCCGTGTGCTTGGTGATTTTCTAAATACTGGAAGAACAAAAGTATAAAGTGTGTTATTTACAGCCAAGGAGGGATGTTCTGGAAATGCAGGCACAGGATGATCACAGGGTGTGTGAAGACNAATCAGGGAGGTATCCCAAGAGGAAGTAAGGAAAAATGTTCAGGAATAGGAAGTTTTGACCAGCCCTAACTTACATCTTTGAAAAGCCTACAAAAACACATTTACTAAGGGCATTCATGCAAAAGCTAACTGAAACACACTCTCTGCGGATATCTATGCTATAGGCACTACATTAAATGCTTTATTTGTGTTACTGTTGGGATCTCAGGTGAGAAGCAGAGATTCACNGAGGCTAATTAGATGTCAGGACATAAGAGCTATAATTCAAGGCTAAGCCAGGACTTGACCCCAGGTCCATCCCTCTGTCTGGTTCACTGGTCAGTATTCTTAGCCACAGTCCCACACATCTTCCTGTTTAGATGATCAAAGCATGATGGATCCTGTTCCTGTCAGTTCTTGTCACACAGANGGACCTACTCGTACCGTGGTGACAACCCTTCTCCCAGGGTGAGGAGATGATGACCAGAACCCTGTCTTCATCATATCCAAAGCATGTTTACCGAGCACTTAGGGCCAGGCCCTGTGCTGGGTACTTAAGGTAGATGTCACACAAGCAGAGCTCTGACCTTCCTGCCACTTGCATCCAGGGGCAAGGGGCATAAAAGAGGAGACAGCCAAGAAGTAAACTAATAAAGACCTAAGTAAATTCCAGGTCAAAACAGGCCCTAGGAAAACAGTCAGCCACAGAGTGAGGCAAAATCAAAACAATGCTCTAGGATCTCTGAGAGTAGATGACTGAGTACCTGTCAGTCGTGGGTCAGAACTTCTGAAGCCTGGCCAGCCAGGTGACCTCTCTGCAGAGCCAGGCCACTCCACATTAAGATTCTGCCTTTGTCTGGCTAGAGTTTAATTCTCCACATTAGGTTATCAGCAGACTCCCATGTTTTTCTTCCTCTGCTGATATCTGCAAAGTTGCAAGCCGCAGTATCTTCCTAAAGACAAAAATGGGATGAGATTAGTGGCTAAATCCTTAATGACTGGATTCAGGGCTGTGTAATTGATTTTTGATATGCTGCACTGTAGAAGTTGATTATAAGTAGTAATCATGCCTTTTCCTTGATAAATTAGTTATGCGTTTTGACTAAGTTTTCAAAATAAAGATAAATGTGGCCCTAAAATAAAATGGCAATAATCCCAACTCTGAATATTAAAATTCTTAATAATGGTACTTGTGGTAATTAACAGAAGTTAGGCACGCAAGTCTTATAACTGAATTTCTGCCAGGGTTAGACTTGCTGGCATCATGTTTATGCAAATCAAAACACAGTTTTATCTATCAACACCTCAACATTTAATTGTCTGGTGTTCGTTCCTGTAACAATAATCACATATCCATTTAGCTCTCTTAAATGAAAATCACTATGAGATTATAACAGGTTGAGTGGACTGAAAATGTAATTTGAAAATGAGGGAGAAAGCCTGGAATTTATTTGCATCTCATTTATTTTAATTCAGTTCATAAACTGTTTAGTGAATGAAATAAAAGAAACTCCTGGAAACTGAGAGGGAGCCGCTGGAGGAAAGGTGTGGGGGAGGTGCTGAGCGCAGTGTGGATTCAGGGACTTTGGCTTGGCCTTCCCTCCCTGTGCTTCATGAGTTCCTTATAGGAGCTTTGTAGCCCCTAAACTAGCGACATCTGTCGGCCCCTATGGCAAGCAGGCTGTCTTCGTCCATGATGATCCAGACATTGCAAGTGGCACAACATTAAGGAAAGAGGCACACAGTGTATCAGCCAGAAGCAGGTAATCCATGGCACAGGTAACAAACAGGCCCTGAAGTTTCAGAAGCTTAGCCCATCACAGTCCAGACCAGCCACACAGTGACTGAGTGATGACTAGACCCAGGTGCTCCACATTGGGATCCTACCACATCAAACACACATGCCCCGAAGGCTGCTACAGAAGAGGGAGAGTTTAAACACNTCAAGGTTGCTGGTGAGCTAGCCTGAATGTCACATGCATCCATTCCACACACCCAGGAGAGGACAGTTGNGTTAACCCCAAGGAAGCTTGCANAATGACTTTTCTGATTGCCAGAGAGAAACCAAACGATTTGGGGAACCAGAATCAGGTTACAGGGTTGACAAGAGACCACAGAGGGTTTCAGGGAAGTCAGAGTCAGTTCTGAGGAGCAGCAGAAATTAGCCAGGCAAAAGATACAGGAAAGAAGTTTCCNGACAGAGAGAGACACCCTCAAGAAGGCCAGGATACAGGGGCATGCAGGAGCAGGTTGGGGGGGAGGTGGAGAGCAGTTCAGAAAACCCCAAAACTCATGAGGCCTGAGAAAAAGTAGCCAGGGCCACATGGAAGGGAATATTATGTTAGGCCGGTATTTATCCTGAGAGCCATGGAGAGTTGTCCCAGGGCTTAATTAGCAGAGTGATGTGTGGGGATGCGTGGATTAGAAAGATCTCTTCAGCTTCCCTGGGTGCAGAGGAAGACAGACAGGAGGAGACCAGGCAGGAGGAAAGGGACAGCTCAGAGCTGGTACAGTAATGCAAACTAGAAACTGGTCTCCAGCAGGGGAAAAAGAGAGACAAGAGGGAGAGGCCTGAGAGAATTACAACACACATGATTAACAGGATTTGGCAGCAAGCCTGGCTGCCGTGCAGTGCTGATTTCCAAGAGGCCTGTCACGTGATCATGTAGACCAGGAAGGCTGTGCCAGACTCTGAGCANGATGGAGAGAGGCCAGACACTGAAAGCCAAAATAGGGTGTGGGTGGCAGGGTGACCCCAGCCCTGCCTTCTAGGTTGAGGAGACCAGGAAAGGAGTTGAAGATGGGGCTGGTGACAGCCATGGCATAGGTTGTTCCCCAGGGACAGCATTTGGAGTGAGTCTAGGGAGATAGGGTGGTAACTNGCAATGTCACAGGCTAAACCAGATGGTCTGGCCTCTCTCCTCAGGACCAACCGACTCCTACAAGTCTGACCATAATTTGGGGTTGTGAGGCCAGGCTCTGAGTGAGTGGTCCAGTGTTGAGAGGTGTCCAAAATTCCCAGCGAAGAACTTTCCTGTAACAGAACAGCCAGTGAAGTCCTAACCCTTCCTGGTGACCTGTCTTGTCACGGTCCTCTGATCAGAGATATATATGTCTTAGCCATTGAAAGTGCCAAGTGTCCTTCCTTTTGGGAATGTGTAAGATGATGATGGTGCTGTAGACAGAATTTGAAGGATTGGTCCCATGTTTCCTGCCCAGGGTCAGGCAAGGCGAGAGTTTCATCATGCCTCCCCAAAGACTTGTCTCTNGAAAGAGNACCTCCTGTTGCTTTCCTCCACATCTCTCACTGTCCTCTCTGGCACGTCAAAAAAACAACTGTCAATAGTATCTCAGCTCCATGATTGCCCGGACCATGTCACATTACCATACTGGTGACAAGTGTCCTGTGGGAAGATGTGATAAGTACGTCCTCTTTAGGCTCCACTTGGAAGATGTTTACCATGTAAATTCTCCCCTACCTGAAGAAGGTAGAAGT
>LZPO01107912.1:383565-407471 GCA_001675575.1 Neotoma lepida
GAGTGTCAAATCTTGGAGTTACAGACATTGTGAGCTGCCATGTGGGTGCTAGGAATTGAACCCAGGTCTTCTAGAAGAACAGTCAGTGCTCTTAACCACTGAGCCATCTCTCTAGCCCCTCATGGTCAAGCTTGACTTTGACACTAGACACAAAGGCATGGAAGAGCCTTCTCTAAGAAGCAGTATGAGCTCCATACTTGAAGCACACACATACACATATGTAAGAATAGGATTCCCATATGACAGAAAACATGGCNTTTTTCAGAATTCAACTTATTTCACTTAGTGGGAGAATTTCTATCCATTTTCCTGCAAATATCCTGATTTCACGTTTCTTTATAACTAAATAAAATCATTTTGTGTACAAATACCACATTTTCTTTATCTGTTCATTTGTTAATGGACATCTAGGCTGGTCCCATTTCTTAGCTATTGTGAATAGCATTTTTTTTTTTTTTTGGTCAGGGTCTCACTATATAGCAGCCCTGTGTGGCCTGGAACTCGTGAGTCACAGAAAACCACCTGCCTCTGCCTCTCCAATATTGGGATTAAAGTGGTGTGTCACCACACCAAACAGAATAACATCCTTAAATGACTTTCACACTGTTTTGTCTTTGTGATGTTGGGAATAGAATTCAGGGCCTCATGTAAGCTAGGCAAGTATTCTGCCACTGAGNTACAGGCCCTCATATGACCCTGAACTGTGTTCTCACCCATGTGTAGTTCCCAAGCCATTCAAAGACCAAATGTGTTCCCACAGATGACAGGTGGACCATAGCTGTCGGATTACTTCTCAGAGAGAACTATTGCATGCCTTTACTTAGTGTCAATGGCAACATTAAATTCCCACAAGAGTCCCAGGATAAGAAGGAGTTACACCTGACCCCCAACAGACATGTTTCTTGGGCAGGTATGGAGGTGTCTCTTATACACATCTAGATGTGTATAAGAGACAGCCTCTGTTGCACTTTTGCCGCACAGGGTATGCTGTACCAGGAATGTTCTAGTTCATTCATTCATTCCACGGGGTACTTACTGAGTATCTGTTTGTACCAAGCATCATTATGTAGGAGACATCAGAGAATAAAATAAATTTTTAGGGGCTTGGTATGATAGAACATGCCTTGAATCTCAGTGTTCAGGAGGCAGAGGCAAGAGGATCTCTGTGAGTTTGAGGCCATTCTAGTTTACATATGGGGTTCCAGGACATCCAAGACTACANAGAGAGACCCTAAGTCAAAAAACAAGTAAATAAATAAATAAATGTTTAAATTCCCTCCCCTGGTGGAGCACACATGCTGAGTGAGGAAAACTGACAACAAAGAATAAATATTTCCCAGAAGGCATTGCATGTGAGAACGTGATTACTGNTTTAAAGGGAAGCTTGAACACAGTGAAGGGCCCTGGGACTGCATCTTCAGTATGATGGCATTAGCTTCAGTTACACTTGAGCTAAACTTGAAAGACATTGGAGAATAAAAGAGTCAGAAAATGCTTTTAGGAAAGAGCATGCTGGGCAAAGGGCTTGCTGTCATGACACTTCAGAGATGGGTGTGCACCTAAGATGCTTCAGAAGAAGCACAGCTAGGCAAGATGGTACTTACCTGTAACACCAGCACTTAGGAGGCTGGGACAAGGAGGCGATGAGTTTAAGACTAGAGAGAGAGACCCTGCCTCAAAACACCAAAGAAAAATGGAAGAAGACAGCAGAGAGATCATGAGGCAGGTCTTGAAAGGTCATTCTAGTGACCTTGGCTTTTCCACTGAGAAATGTCTTCTAAGTGCTCTGGGCAAGGAAGTGGCCTCGTCTGCTCCATATTTGGGGAGTCATCTGGTTACTGTAGTGATAAGTGGGCCAAAGACTGGAAAGCAGGGAAGCTAGTTAGAAGTCTACAAGTCCAGGCAGGGGAATGGGCCAGGAGGGTAGAGGTGGCAGACGTGGCAAGAAGCCAACACATGTTCATATTGTTTTAAAATAGAAGTAAAGACTATAAATGAAGCTCAAAATAAAATCNACACCAAAGTAATTTCAGGAAACAAGGGAACTGGGGAGTTTTTGTCAGCTGCAATGAAACACTAAGGCGTGTAACTTTGTAAAGCGAAAGGGTTCATTTAGCTCACAATTCGGAAGGTCAAGAAGAGCATGATGACAGACAGCTCTGTTTCTAAGAGGGCTACATCACAGCATGGCTGATGACAATACTAGAATCACTTGTGTGACTCAGAGGACAGAAGAGGGGCAGGCTGGACCCTTTTATAACAGTCATCTCAAGACCTTTAAAGGTGGGTTAGGGGTGTCGCTGAGTGGGTACAGTCCTTGCCTAGCATACATGAAGCCCCAAGGTCATGCTCAGCACCAGAAAACNNATAAAGTGGTACATGCCTGTAACCCTGGCACACCAGAAATGGAGACAGGAGGATCAGAAGTTTAAGGTTATCCTCAACTACATAGCAAGTGCAAGGCCAGACTGGGATACCTGAGACCCTGTCTCAAGGAGTGGGGGAAAAAAACAGAATCCAAAGAACCACGCCAAAACTACCTCATACCCCAATGACCTATGAACCTAGCACAGGGCCAAGCTTAAAAAAGATGCCACCACCACCTAGTAACACCCCCTGGGGACTTTAACACAGTGGGTTCTTGACACACAGTTAAACCAAACCATAACAATAGGTATTCAAACCAAAATTCACACATGAAGGTTCATAGCAGTGTTATTTTTGTAGTTAAAAAAAAAAGTATGAACCAGCCAAATATCCATCAGCTGATGAANGGATAGATCAAACTTGGACTATTCATACAATGGGATGGTATTCTGTCATAAAGAGTAAAAAATGTGCCAGGTGGTAGTGGTAGTGCACCCCTTTAATTTCAGCACCTGAGAAGCAGCGGCAAGTGGATCTCTGTGAGTTCAAGGCCAGCCTGGTCTGTAGAGCAAGTTCCAGAACAGTCTGAGTTGTTACACAAAGAAACCCTATCTTGAAAAAAATAAGGAAAAAAAAAGAGTAAAAATGTGCTCTATGTTGAACCCCACAGTGATGATTCATTTGNATGAAATGTCCAGAACCACAGACAGATCCAGAGGCTGACGGCAGCTCAGGGACTGTGGGAAGGGGCATACAGAATGATTGCTAATCTCTATGTGGGTTCTTGAGGGTTTGAAGTGTCATGGAATTAGATAGNGACAATGGCTGCCAACATTTTGAATATCCTGCGGACCACTAAATTGTGTAAGGAACTGAAAATGGTGAGTTTTTTGTTATGTAAAATTTACCCCGATGTTAAAAAAGAAAGGCAGGGAGAGGNTTTCCTGATNGGTTGGCTGTGGGGAGTGAGAAAAGGAAGGAGNTGGGGATGGTGGGTAGAAGAATGAAGGTACAAATGTTTGCAGGGGGAAAGAGAGGCAAGGGACAGAACAAGAATTCAGTTTTGGACATGTCGAACTGGAAATGGGCAAGATGCACAAGTGCTGAGCTTAGAAGGCCAGGCAGCGCCGTACATTTTGGAGGCAGCATCAGCCTGGAGGCAGCACTTAGCCCTCAAGGCCAGATGACTATGGCTGGGGAGATGCCACTACGGGTAAAGGAGCTTGCCATTCAAGGCTGGTGAGTTCAATCCCTGAACCCGTGTAAAGATAAAAGAAAAAACAATCTGAAAGTTTGTCCTCTGATGTCCACATGCATGCCANGGCATGTGTGCTCCACCTCCAACACATAATCTTAGTAATTCTGGGTGGGGGAGATAGTTTCCCTCTTGTCAGATGGNTTCAGACACAAAAGGAACATCAGCATGGGGCTTGGCAATGTAGAGATTATTCATGACCTTGACAGATGAGATTTCTGCACAGTAGCAGGGGTCAAAAGAACATGAGAAGAATGGGGAGCAATGAGTACAGAAGGTTAGTATGAGCTTGAGAGGTTTTTGTAAAGATGAATATGAAATCAGCGGTAAGAATAAGAAAATAAATATTTTCAGTAAGACATTTAACAGCAGCTTGGTATGCTGGTGGGGTACATCTGTTAGAAGAGGGAGTGAGTCACCACTGTNGGGTAAGAAAAGATTGCTGGGGTGATGACCTTGAGTTGACAAGCAAAGTTGTATGACCAGGTAAACAGTGGGGGCTCAGCATCCACAGCTCATGCAGTGGAACAGGAAAAAAAATCAGTGCTNCCAGATGCAGAGGCTGAGTCACAGTACCACAGGCAAACAGGAGAAGCATTGGAGGAAATCCTTCTCTGGCTGCCTCAGTTTCTGCAGAAAAGTAGGAAACAAGGCTGACTGCTGATGAGNGGGNAGAAGCAGATGGTAGAGGTTTGGGGAGAAATGAGCAAAGAAAAATAAACATATCTAGGAGGGGGTAAAGGAGCCAAGTGTGNTGGTCCATGCCCCTAATCATGTACTTAGGAGGTGGGAACAGGAGGATTGCCACAAGTTCCAGTCCAGCCTGGTCTATATATGAGACCATATCTCAAAAAATAGATGATAGATAGATGATAGATGGATGGATGGATGGGTGGATGGATGGATGGATGGATGGATGGATGGATGGATACATAGATACATACATAGATACATACATAGATAGATAGATAGATAGATACATACATACATACATACATACATACATACATACATACATAGATGATGGATGGATGAGATAAGATAAGATAGATACTGAGATGATGCAGGAGAGTGAGTGGACAGATAAAAGGAGTAAAGGAAAGCAGAAGGGTTGCAGGCAGCCAGAAGGTACCCTGGACATTCATGGTCAGGGATTTCCAGTGACACCTGAGAGCATGGTGATGGTGTTTTCTCCAATATCATTCAACTGCACAGATGCAAAAATGGAGTAGATGGCAGCTTGCATTTAATGAGTACTATGATTTCACCAAGCAAGCATGATGAAGGGAAAGCAGAGAGCGGATCTTCAAATACATCCCAAGGAATGAGTCCAAGGGTTGGTTAGGTGATAGGTGCCAGATTAGGAGAAAAAAAGGAACAGGAAGTTGAGGGACAGAGAAAGGGAGTTTGGGATGGATGGCTGGAAGGCCCTTGGTGTTGGATAATATCCAAAGAGCTGAGGCTGTAGCCAGAGGGTTGTGTGTATGAAAGTGACATACAGAAGGACCAGAATTATCAGGGACAAGGTCCAGAGTTGAGATGTGTGAGGAGGTCAGGGAACTAAGNGACCAAGGTGTTAGAAGGAACAACTACTTCTCTAATGAAATCACTAAGAATTAATTCAGAGTCAGAAACAAAAGCACTACACTTCACAGAATTCAGGGAGTAGCCCAAGGCCAGCTGTGGTCCAGAGGCTGGAGGCAAAGGTGGGGAGACTAGTGCTCTATGGAAGGAGATAGTTTGAATTATAGCAAGAAGGGAAAAGGGTTATTAAAATCTGAAGACATAGCAAGCTTNACTAAAGGCAGATTGGAACTCNGGGGGTCCAGTGGAGTATTTCAGNACTTAGGAGAGGTAGAAAGGGAGCAGGAAAGAGGCAAGCCCAGGATGTGAGGCCGGATCTCAGGGTGCTTTTGTGAATAGAAATGAGGGGCATAAAGAGCTCCATCTTTCTGGACTGCAGCCTGATGGTTCTGGTGAACATGGAAATACAGNGAGGGANGAGTACAGGGCTCCCTGGATCACAGTGGAAGGAGGTCAGGAGGCCTGAGGAGAAGTTGTGTTTCTCAGAAAACTGGGACCATCCACAAGATGTGTGGGACACATGATATAAGTCCAAATGCAATGGCTGGGATGNTCACCTGTAATAGGGCACGTCTCTTGAGCTCGCTTTGAAGGACAGATCTAGAGGAACGGGCTCAAGAACTAAAAGTCTGTTTATCATGTCCAGCTCAGAAGATGTTCCCTGGTAGCCCAGACTCAGTGCAGAGCCCCAGTCCAAATGTCCTACACCATGATGACAGTCAGCACTCGCCCTCCTGGTTGGTCATTGCCTCCAGCTTCAGACACACCACCTGGCCTGTAATATTTTGTATGAGGAGCTGAAGAGATGGCTCAGCAGTTAAGAGCACTGGCTGCTCGCTCTTCCAGAGGTCCTGAGTTCAATTCCCAGCAACCACATGGTGTCTCAGGACCACCTATAACTGTAGTCCCATGGGATCTGATCCCCTCTTCTGGTGTGTGTACGTACATGCCAACAAAACATCCACAAACACAAAGTACATAAATAAGTCTTTTAAAACAATAGTTTGTATGAACCACTTCCAGTGAAACTCATCTTAGTTGAGTACCACATTCTATAGTGAATTCTTTACATATGTTTTCTCCTCTGGTCCTCACATCAACCCAAGAGGAACAATTATTGTCTTAATTCAAAATTGAAGGACCTGAGGTTAACAGAGAGACAGAAACCTAGCCCAGGTCACACAGCAAGGGTACTTGAAGTCAGATCTGTCCATTCCACAACTGGCCTTTGTAATCACAACATGGTGATTATCAATGGTCACATTGGGTGGGACATCTTCCTTGGACATATATAAGGAATCTCTGTGCTGAGCAGGAGAGATGGCTTAGCAGTTAAGAGCACTTGCTGGTCTTGTAGATGACCCAGGTTTGGTCGCCAGCACCCATGTGGTGGCTCACAACCATCTAAAACTCCAGTTGCAGAGGATCTAATGCCCTCCTCTGGCCTCTGTGGGCACCATGCGTTAAACAAAACACATAGGACAAAACTAAATAAAATATTTCTTAAAGAATCTCTAGTTCCTGTTCCCAGAGCCAGTCACCAGGTAATGCCACCCTCTTCTCTTACACCCAACCACCCATTTGTTCTTTTTTTGTTCTTTTTATTTATTTTCATTTTATGTGCATTGGTGGTTTTGCCTGCATGTATGTCTGTGTGAGGATTCCAGATCCCCTGGAACTGGAGTTACAGACAGTTGTGAGCTGCCATGTGGATGCTGGGAATTGAACCCACNTCCTCTGGAAGAGCAGCCAGTGCTCTTAACCACTGAGCCATCTCTCCAGGCCCTTTATTTTGTTCTTTTTGCAAGACCCGCTACAGCCTCCCTCCCATCCCTGTGATTTCAGAAGTCTTTATTTTTGCTTCTGCCATAGATGTGAAAAGCTGGCTTGTGATGTTTGGATTTCAGCTCAGCAACATCATTCCTGGATTCCCAAGAGCCAAAATGTATTTTGTGCCTCCCCCCTATGAACTGTCAGAGAGTCAAGCAAGTGAGAATGGACAGGTGAGTGGAAAGGGCAGGGGAAAGCTGTTGACAAGAATCCAAACAGTCTTCATTCCTTTTCATAGACAGTGCCACACGGGAGATGGGAGCCTGTTGGGAGAGGGACACTGAGGCTGGGTATAAAAGCTATGCAGGAACAGAGACTTCCCAGGCAAAGGGAATGCACTGTCATCCTTTCTAGTGTGGCCCATATTTCTTCCCAACCTCAATGATTACCTTAATTGTGGTATCATTATCTATTCAGTATCTACCCTCTGGTCACTTCTTGATTAACAATAGCCCAGAGAAATTCGGTGGCACCCTGCCATCTGCACTGCTGTAAGATCATAACCCTTTCAGCTTTTATGGGATGTAATAAAACTGTGGTTTGCAGTTTCTGTCCCATTAAGGAACATTTTTATGCCCTACATAAAACCTCAGCACGTTATGGCCCAAATGCATACAGATTGAGTTTTTAGAACATAATTTGTGCCTGCGTCTTTCTTTGATGACCGAAGGGTGATCAGTTTCAATTTGGGTGCAGCTGAGACCTCAGCCACAAGCAGATGGGCAGCGCGGGAACTGCATTGAGCTGACCCCCTGATACAGGACTGGGGCTCTGCTCTGTGGAAGTCTGGAAGGTCTCAGCTGCTCTGAATAGTCATCCAGATTGTGTGACTCTGGAGAGGCAAGGAGGAGCTGCTGGGTAATTGAGAACAGCATTCTCTCCCTCCTGCCCCTCGGGGACCACTCAGTGGATGAATAGCCATCATTTCTCTCATTTATCTAAGTGCTGTTACCTCCCAAACACAGCCTCTTCCATTATTCCAGCCTGTCCCCCAACCACCAATTGAGACAAGTTGCCATTTGTGAGTGGAGAACTCAAGGCCAAGGAGATAATGGTGATTTCGTTCCTCTGCAGAACCAGGGCTGAGATCCAAAGCAATGGACTCAAAGTGGGGAGGAGGGGGGATTCCCTCTGGCCCTCACAGCCAGGATCTCTCAAATATGAATATGCTCACAAATCACCTAGAGTACCTGGCTAGAATGCAGCCTCAGCTTGGTGGCCCGAGAGCTGCTTTCCTCACAGGGCAGTCAGTCCCAGACAGCCATCTGTGGCTGCCCTCACTTTGAGTAAAGGCCCTGAATATCCAACCCACTGGTTTTGGAGCAGGGCAGGTTGCGGCAGTAAGGCTGCCCCAGCTGCTCAGATGCCTGATCCTTGATCTCCACATCAGGACATCTCTGGGTCTGAAGCATGCCAGGCAGCTGCTGCACCGAACGTGCAAAATATCTCTTGGCTCCCACAGTTGGGGTGCACAGCCTGGGTACACACTTGGGCAAGGTGGAGAACTTCCTTCCCCAAATTTCATTGAGTGGCATGGTGACAAGATGGACAGAGCACCCCATCAGGGACTGGGAGCCAGCCAGACTGCCCTAGTTACAAAAGGTAGGGATGTATCAGTATGTACTAGCACAGCCTATCAATCCTGGCAGAGCAATGTTCAGCACCCATCTTTCCAGGTCTTGCTTCCCACACCGCTTAGGCAACCCTCTGACCTTTTCCTTTTGCCCACAGCTCATTACAGGTGTCCAGCAGACCACAGAGAGGCATAACCAGGCCTTCCTGGCTCTGGAAGGACAGGTCATTTCTAAAAAGCTCCATGCCAGCATCCGAGAGAAAGCAGGTCACTGGTTTGCTACCACCACGCCCATCATCGGCAAAGGCATCATGTTTGCCATCAAAGAAGGGCGGGTGACCACAGGTGTGTCCAGCATCGCCAGTGAGGACAGCCGCAAGGTGGCGTCTGTGTTGAACAACGCCTACTACTTGGATAAGATGCACTACAGCATCGAGGGTAAGGACACGCACTACTTTGTGAAGATCGGGGCAGCGGATGGTGACCTGGTCACGCTGGGCACCACCATTGGGCGCAAGGTGCTGGAGAGCGGGGTAAATGTGACCGTGTCACAGCCCACGCTGCTGGTGAATGGCAGGACTCGAAGGTTCACCAACATTGAGTTCCAGTACTCCACACTGCTGCTCAGCATCCGCTATGGCCTCACCCCTGACACGCTGGACGAAGAAAAGGCCCGAGTCCTGGACCAAGCAAGACAGAGGGCCCTGGGCACTGCCTGGGCCAAGGAGCAGCAGAAAGCCAGGGACGGGAGAGAGGGCAGCCGCCTGTGGACGGAGGGCGAGAAGCAGCAACTCCTAAGCACGGGACGGGTGCAAGGTTATGAGGGCTATTACGTGCTTCCCGTGGAACAGTACCCAGAGCTGGCAGACAGTAGCAGCAACATCCAGTTCTTAAGACAGAATGAGATGGGAAAGAGGTAACAAAATTATCTGCTGCCACCTCTTCTCTGGGTGGCTCAGCAGGAGCAACTGTGACCTCCTCTCCTAAGGAGACGAAGACCTAACAGGGGCACTGAGGCCAGGCTGCTTTAGGATCCCAAGTGGCAAGAAAGCTCACATTTTTTGAGTTCAAATGCTACTGTCCAAGCGCAAAGTCCCTCTTCCTGAAGTAGACTAGAGCTCGGCCACAAATTCTGAGGAAAACAAAACAAACGGATGAACGAATGAATGAACAAACACACAAAATGTTTCAAGTTCCCCTCAACTATGACCCACTTGTTCCGGGTCTAACGCAGAAAAGAGANGTAGACTAGCCAAAAGGAAAGAAACAGAAAACAAACAAACAAACAACAAAAAGACAAACACACCGACAGTACAAACGAAGAAATGAAGACGAGAAGGCCTCATATCCTAATACCTCACTCATTCACACGTGAGCAACACAGAGACATTCACACAAGGGCCGGCGTCACCAGACCAGCTGAGGACCACTCAGACTGATGGTTGGACAAACACTTCCGACGTTTTCGTTTAAGCAAATACAGGTGCATTTAAAAACACGACTTTGGGGTGATTTGTGTGTAGCGCCTGGGGAGGGGGGGGCACAAAAGTGGAGGAGTGAGCACTGGAAATACTTTTTAAAGAAAAAGAAAAACACAAGAAAAAAAAAAGAAAAGAAAAGAAATTAATATCAGCAGTCAAAGCGAAACAATACCGTCCGGCACTTAACTCTCAGGTCCCCACTTAGTCAGGCCTGAGCTAATTTATTTG
Source organism: Neotoma lepida (assembly GCA_001675575.1). Lineage (NCBI taxonomy): Eukaryota > Metazoa > Chordata > Mammalia > Rodentia > Cricetidae > Neotoma > Neotoma lepida. The sequence goes on from LZPO01107912.1 coordinate 393,884, forward strand.
AGCGCAGAGTGTAAAATTTAATTCAAAATGGTGGCTATACTCACTACACATAAATCTCATACTCTTTTTGTCTTTGGAGATTCCATTGTGGACAGTAATACGCAGTTACAGGGTGTAGTCTGTTTAGATTCCGTAGTTTGTGGGTATCAGTTGCGGTAGAGGTACGACATTTGTGACTCTGTTGCTAACGGTACCACTTCCGATCGCCCTGTACATACATATGCCGCAAGGCACAATCACTGTTTCAAGACTTAAAATTATTAGTGTGTTTGTTTGGTCCAGAAACTGAGACAATCACATGACAGTCACCGCGAGGAGAGAAAATAAAAAAATAAATAAAAACAAAAAAAATTTTAAAAAGTTAAAAAAAAAACAAAAAAAGTCTAATAAGAACTTTGGTACAGGAACTTTTTTGTAATATACATGTATGAATTGTTCATCGAGTTTTTATATTAATTTTAATTTGCTGCTAAGCAAAGACTAGGGACAGGCAAAGATAATTTATGGCAAAGTGTTTAAATTGTTTATACATAAATAAAGTCTCTAAAACTCCTGTGGACACTGGTCTTCTGTGGAAATGCTTTATACTGCAGTAGAGAGGTTGGAATGGGAGCAGCTGGGATGGATGCTCAGAGCCTAAGCTGGTCGGGGTCCAGGAGCCCTTATCCCAAAAGCTTGGAACCAAGAAAGCTAGGGGTTTGGATTTTCTTTTCTTCTCTTTCTTTCTTTTTTTCCTTTTTTCCTTTTCTTTCTTTCTTTTTTTTTCCCCTTCAGATCTTAGAAAAAAGACCACATACATACACAAGAGATCCAAGCATGAAATTCACCATGGTTCATATACATTATACATAGAGCCTGGAGGTCATTATACAGTGTTTAGTCTCTTGGTTTTTTTTGGTGAGGACAGGGTCTCTCTATGTAGCCCAGGCTGTCCTGGAGGAACTCAATGTGGAGACCAAGCTTGAACTTATAGAGATCTGCCTGCCTTTTCTCCCAAGTGCCTGGATTAAAGGAATGTGCCACCACAACCGGCGCCACAGTGCTTTTTAATAATTTGGTGCCCATAACAGAGTTTCATAGTTTGGAATTTTCTAGTTGTGGCCTTGTATCTGCGTTCAAAACCTTTAGATTTGTGATTTTCAGATTAGGNATGATCAGCCTGTACTTGGACCACATAAAAAAGCCTTTTGTTTTATTGTGGTTTGGGGTTTTGTTTGGGAGGAAGGGCCCCTTTTGTTTGTGTTGTGTTTTGTTTTATGGTGAGGGATAGGGGACACTGAGAGAGGGTCCCATGTGATCCAAGCTTGCCTCAAATTTGCTATGTAGTCAAAGTTGATTCTGAACATCTGATCCTCCTGCCTCCACCACAATAGTGCTGGAATGACAGATGTGTGCCCCCACACCCAGCTCTGGGGCATCTTAGTGTGCACCCCCAAAATGCTCTAATGGCTCCGAGATTTCACCACCTGAATCTGCAGATCCCTTTAGGGCAGGAGAGTCTGGTCTTGGTGTGTGGGTCTGTGAGGACCCTCAGACCGGCCTGCACTTAGATAGATGCTTCCAGCCCTCCTGGGACACTGGGACCTCTCTCGGTCACCACTTTCTCTTTGTTTCTCTCTCTCTCTCTCTCTCTCTCTCTCTCTCTCTCTCTCTCTCTCTCTCTCTCTCTCTCTCTCCTCTCTCTCTTTCTTTTGAGACAGGATTTCTCTGTGTAAAAGTCCTGGCTGAGGCTGGAGAGGTGGCTCAGAGGTTAGGAGCACTGACTGTTCTTCCAGAGGTCCTGAGTTCAATTCCCAGCAACCACATGGTGGCTTACAACCATCTGTAATGAGATCTGGTGCCCTCTTCTGGCCTGCAGGCATACATGCAGACAGAACATTGTATCATAATAAATAAAAATCTTTAAAAAAAAAAAAAAAAAAAAAGTCCTGGCTGTCCTGGAACTCACTTTATAGACTAGGCTGGCCTTGAACTCACAGAAATCTGCCTGCTTCTGCCTCTGAAGTAATGGGATTAGAGGCATGGACCACCACCGCCCAGCTTCTGTCACCACTTTCTAGTTATGAAAGTCCATAGCAGCAAATCCAGGGTGACCACACTCACCCCCTTTGGAAGCTTGCACACTTCCCAGCTAGATCAACTTACCCCCCAAACTTTGGGCAAATCAAGTGATAAGAGCCCTTCTGGGTTTTAATTTACTTTCGTTTTATACCACTTCTACAGCCAAAATAGCATCAACAGCCAATGTAANCCCGTGTTTTCTGAGTTGCTAGTCTCAGTGCTGAGGTCTCTGCAATGCAATATTTCCACTGAGTCCTCGCCTTTCACTCATTGAACGGCATCTAATGGAGAACTCATCCCAGAGGCCAGGCTCTGGGGCACAGAAGAGTAGATGCAAACNGGAGCTCACACCTCATAAGACTTCCAGGCAGATGAATGGGGAGACAGTAGACCAAGAACGACTCTAGAAATGAAAATGCCAAGGGTATTTCAGTGCCAAGGAAAAAGATTATGAAGCAACAGCAGGAGCTGAAAGTTCAGCAGGAGTTAGCCAGGTGAACAGAGGGAACCCGTTNCCAAGGCAGAGACCAGAGAACCAAGAGGAGCTGTGGTAGAGAGAGCAAGGACAGGTCAGGTGGCTGGTGAGGCAGAAACACAGGAAAGCTGGTTGGGTTCAGAAGATACACACATCAAAGCCTGGATTCTTTTGGACATCTGTAGCAACAGGACGACATTCCTTTCAATGTCATTAGCAAATGCTGTGGGTATGGTGTGCAGAACAGGTAGAGGCAGCTGGGATAGTCTCACAAGTGAGATGAGGAGAAGGCTGAGGGACAACCTCAGCCTAGGGGTCAACCTAAGGCAAAGGTAACACACCACNTCAGAGGAGAATATGAAGGTAAACTGNAATTCAAGACTGCTCTTCCGTGTCATTCACTTTNCAGGTGGGGAATGGTAATGGACAGTGCCCTTCTGGTCTGTGGAGAAATCAGACTCAAAGAGCCTGTGTCCATATCTTCTCCTGGAAAGCTAGCTAATGGGCCTGTCTCCCTGAGACCTTCCTTAGATCTGCAGCCCTCTGCCTTCCTGGTCATCCAGTCAGTTTTCAAGTGGCCTCTAGAAGCAGAAAGAAAGGAAGGCAGCTTTAGACTGACTTAAACCAAGCCTCAGGAGCCACTGGCAGAATGAGCTGTGATTTAAATAAGGCAAGCCGGAAAAGGAACATGGCCCCAGAAGCACCCCTCTCAAGAGCAGTGGAAGCGGCCTGATTCCACAGATGTACTGGGGTGGGGCTGTCATCCTCAGAAGGAGGCAGGTAGAGACAGCTCTCTGTGGGCTTTGGAACCCACATGGAGACATGATCACAGAACAGCCTCAGGTGCTGGTGGTGGACCCTTCAGTGGGATGAGGTAGGATGATGTCTCACCAGGTAGATGTACCTGAGAAAGCGAATCAGGGAGCTGGCCCCGGGCTAGGGGCCAAAGGGCACTCACTCAGTCCAATACTTCTAGGCACCTGCAGCCTCTTGAGTACTTCTGGAAAGCACATGATGGAAGAATTTCACAAGCAGGAAAACATCTCCTCTTTGGGGTCCACGATCTTTGAAATGTCCCTTAGTTTCCTGTTATGTCCCAGCTGACCCAANCCCACATTGTACACCACAGAGACACAGCTATAGGAGAAGGAAAATTGCTCTGGCTGAAAAATCCCTTACCTCCCTTCAAGCTAGGACAATGACTGATGGAGAGTTCTGGAAAGACTGGACAGCCCAGTGGTTCTTTAAGAACCTACACTCTAACAGCATCCCTGGGAACCAGTTCCCACTAAATGTGAGAATGGGTTTGAAGATATGCCTCAGTGGTACAGCACTGCCTTGCCTGTGCAAAGGCCTGGGCTCCATCCCCAGCATTGCAAAAAGAAACAAAAACTGTGGAAAGTTGCCAGGGATAGTGTAGTGGGTAGCTGTTCCAGCTTTGACCTTGAAGCACCGCCTCCGTTTGATCTGCCCCTGGGGCATGGCGGAGATGGGAGCCCTTAAGACCCAAGATCCATCCGTGCCACAGCTCTTGGTGCTTCGTAATCCTAGATTGCAGACCAAGTGAGAGTTCTCCAGAGAACCACGCTGGACTGCACTTCACCTCTCCCGGATCCTGTAACCAACCCCTTTACTGGTTATGAGTTTCCCCTAAATAAACCTCCTTTTAACTACCAGATAAACTTTGTGGAGTAGCCTTGTTAAATCCCTGCTTTAGGGTAGTAGTGCACACCTTTAATCTCAGCATTCCAGAAGCAGAGGCAGACAAATCTCTCTGAGTTCAAGCCCAGCCTGGTCTATATAGCAAGTTCCAGACCAGCCAGGGCTACATACCTGTTAAAGAAAAAAAAAGTGAGGGACTGAGGGCTAGAGGGAGGGCTTAGTGGNTAAAGAACACCCACTGCTCTTCCAGAGAACCCTGGTTCAGTTCCCAGCATCCACCTGGTAACTCACAATGGGCTGTAATTCTAATTCCAGGGGATGCATTGCCCTCTTCTGGCCCTGCAGAGACTGCATGCATGTGGTACACAGACATACATGCAGGCAAAACACCCATACACACTAAGTTAAAATTTAAAACTGTGGAAACTAGAAAAACTTACATGTATCAATTAGATAAAAATTATTAGCTGCTTAAAGAGATAAACTCAACACAAAATAACACCCTCCTCAAAAAGCCCATTTTACTTATACAGTAGTGCACTGCGTCTCGGGGTTAGCCAGGTGATGATGAAACAAGACATGGTAAGTGCTTAATATTACTTGTTTGTTTTTTATCATGTTTAAACCTTTGTCCCAAGCACAGGTTATTTTTTTAAAGAGTGTCATTGGGGGGGGGGGGTTCTCATCAGGCAGCTAGGCAGGATTAAGGGATTGGGTCTTCACCCACACACAGTGTTGTCTCCTTGTCAAGAGCACTTCCACCCACCCTCCCAGGTCCAGGGAGCTCCAGCAAGTGTTTTCAGCATCTGCCCCTTGTTCCTGGCCTTAAGGGATTGTCAGAAAGAGTGACATTTTGAAGGTCAAGGGTCTCAGCAACATGAAGTCTGGATGTCTGAGTGGGAGACATCCATTCGGGCAATTATCCATTTATCGACATTCCCAGTCACCAGGCACATTTCATCCCTGGCACTGCCAAAAGCAGGTAATGCAAAGATGAATAAAACCTGCTCAGAAACCTCTCCATCAGGTGTGAGACTCTCAAGACAGTCGCAGGACACAGTGAGGTCAGAGCTGATGGGGAAGTTGATAAGCTAGCAGGACGCAGGGAGAAGACGCTGTTGTCTCCATGAACATCTGACCTGGACACCAGCAAGCAATAGGACAGGGTATGAGCCCGTGCTAAAAAACGAGGCAGAGTTCATAAGCAAATAGACCGCCAGAAGGTAAGAAGGCTGCAGTGGGGCTGCCTGTGATATCACCTAGGGAATGAGGGAGATGTAACTCAGGGATGCACACTTGCCTGGCAAGCACAAAGGCCCTGGGTTTCACCCAGCACCGAGGAACGAGATGGAGGAATCACCTGGGGGCCTTCTCGGCAGAAGCTTCAAACCCACTCCATCAGGATCTCTCCTAGAATGTGAGCTAAATTAGGGGCCAGGCGTTGAGGCCCCTGGGCGGCTTCACTTGCAGGCAGCACCGGGAAGCAATTTATAGCAGGAGGGGCGGGGCCTGAGATGAGCCCCTCCACACCCTGCGGGCAGAAAGGACTGGCGTGAGACTCAGGCTGGGAGCAGAGGCATCTCTGTTCACGGATGTGAGTTACATTTGTGGGGTTCTTATAAATGCGTAGAAATGGGGGGGGCGAAGTATTGTCAGAAAAGAGGTAAAAGAGGGCAGAAAGGGCTGGAGAGGAAGGGCCTCCTGGGGCCCCCAGCCTGGTCAAGGAGGGAAGGGGTCTGTAATTTCTTGGAGTTGGTGACAGTGTCTGAATTGGGTTGAACTAAAGCTGGAATCTGGCCAAGGCCTTGCTCCTGTCTCTTATACACATCTAGATGTGTATAAGAGACAGGAAAAGCTATTTATAAGGACAGTTCTGCTCTGCCCCGCGCACACCCAGACCCCATGCTGAGTCCTGAAACAGCTAGGCAGCCTTGTTCCATCCCACTGTACTGGCACTCTGTGGGGGTGCCTTTCAAAAGCAAGGCTGGATAGCCCAGTCACCCCCGCCCACCCTGTCTACACCTATTCTCCAAAGTCCCGCTTTCCCAAGCCTTGGTCTCCTCCCAGAAGTGTAAAGCTTGCCCGTTGGCCACCAGGTGGCAGCCTTTCCCAGTAAATCTTGCTAGGCTCTGTGTTTGGCGCGAGGAGGCTTTGCGTCTCTCGAGTGGGCTATTGGAGCCTGACCCTGGAGAGAGACGTGGGTTCCAAGAAGCACGGTTGCAGAGCAGCCCCGGGAACAGACAGACCGATCCTCACTGCAGCTCCTCCTGCACAGCCCGGGTACATTTCCAGACGTCCTTCACATCTCTAGTCGCGACTTCACTTTTTCTCATTCCTAAAAGGATAGAAACATTGTAATCCCAGCACTTAGAGGTGGAAGATCAAGAGGGCGGAAGTTCAAAGCCAACCTGGGCAATATGAGACAGTCTCAAAAGAAAACTTGAGTTGAAATCCCAACTGCACCTCCTCTCCAGCTAAGTCTGAGCACTTTCCCTGACCTCTTCTCTGTGAAGTGGGCATGAGAACACCCCCAGCCCCCACCTGTTCGAACAGCATGCACAGTGCAGGCCACTGACTACTGCTTCATAGGAGTAGTCAGTACTGTAGTCAGTACTGTGACTTTTTTCAGCCTTCAGCAAAAAAGTCCCTGACCCTCCACCCACCTTAGAGTGTGTGAGAAGTTATCTCCAACCTCTGCCCTTCCTCCCTCGTCTATCCTTCTGTTCATCTTCTACCCTGGCCTCTCCTCCCTCTGAACCCAAACCTGGGGGAAGCAAAAGCGATCTCATGCTCACACAGACCCTGTCATTCAAATTAGTTGACCTCATTTGAACTTGCACCCCCCCCCAACACACACACACACAGAGGCAGATGAGGAAACACACAGGAAGGCCACACAGATCAAGCCCCACAGCAGAGTAGGCCCTCAGATGGCTGGACAAGTCTCCTCCGATGTCAGTAACTGTCTCTGACCCCAGGGTCGGTCACTCCCTCCACGAACCCTTATCTTGGCCTCCTCTTCACCAAAAGCATGCAGCTTTATTCTGCGGTGAGAGCCTGTTGGCCTGAAGGAATCTGTCCTGTTGACAGTGACAGGAAATGGTTATGAACACCTGTGTTGTAAAAGGCCAGACTTTTTGGGAGAGAGGATGAAAGGGAGAGGAACAGACCAGCTCCTGGCCCCAGAGGGCACCATAGTATTAACTAAGAGATTTGTGCTCATCGGTGACTGAACCCAATGTCAGCAACAATGGAAGGGGCTGGATCATTGGCTGCTCTTCCAAAGGACCCGGGTTCAATTCCCAGCACCCACATGGCAGCTCACACCTGTCTGTAACTCCAGTTCCAGGAAATCCGGCACCCTCACACAGATATTACATGTAGGCAAAACAGCAATGAACATAAAGTAAAAAATAAAATATGCAACACTGGGAACCCACAAGCTAGATTCAAGGGCTGAAAGGATGTCCACAAGGTGCCATCTTGATTCCAACACGGAGTTCTGCTTCCCTTGGGCTGTGGCCTTTCTCCCTGAGCGGTTTACTCTGTTTGTGGGAAAGATGATTGTTGCAGCTCAAGCCTGCGTCCTTGTAGCAACTATGGCAACAGTAGAGCGACCCTGCTCCTCCTTTTGTTGCTCAGAAGAACTTTAATTTCATGATTATGAACGGTGAAGAGTGGGAGGAGCCTGAGAAGTGGGAGGAGCCTGAGAAGTGGGAGGAGCCTGAGAAGTGGGAGGGGCCCCAGAAAGATCACTCACTGCTTCCCTAACAGCAGAGGGGCTGCTGACACACACCTTTGTCTATCCTGTCCTTAATAGTGCCGGGCACATTTGGGGTGCTCAGGAAAAGAAGCTGAGTGCTGCAGGGGTGGGGAGGGGTGACAAACAAAGCAGCCATTTGAAAAGAGGGCACTGCCAGCAGGCTACACAATAATGGAGGTGCAAAAATGGCAGGACACTGGCTCTGCTTGCTGGGCATGGAGTGAGAAAGAGAGGNGTGGAGCACAGGTTGCACCAAACTGGAATAGCCCAAGAGGCACCTGGCCAAGCTCTGCAGCAGGGTTCAACCCACGCNCCCTTAGCACGCCAAGGCCCTTCCTCCCCATCCTCTGGGAAGGCAGGAAGTCCAAACTCAACACTAGCCAGGGCAGATTGTCCCCTGGACGGGACCTGTCATCTTAGTGGGACAAGAAGTCCTCCATCCTTTTGCTCTGAATCTTGCTCTCCTGCCCACTCTTGGGGAACNTGCTCTGCTGTCACTGTGGGCAACTGTCAGCNGAGGTTCTGCTCAGTAGTCTGTCCTGTGTTCTAGAGCAATCTTTCTCAGTCTCTGAGATAGTGGCACTTGGTCAGGTGGCTTTTCATTTGTGGGGGACTGTCAAGTGACTGGTAAGAGATTTAACACTTCTAACACACACACACACACACACACACACACAGAGGGGACAGCATCCCTGGCTCTATCTACTCCATGCCAGTAGCACACACCCTATATCCCTCCCTGTCTAGCTGTGACAGCCCTTCTGACACTGTCAAATGTCCCCTTGGATGGAATAATCTTCCCCATTGGAGAACCATTGCCCCACTGCGTTCCATTCCCACCCCCTTTTCCTCCCTCATTCCTGCAAGGTTCAGATTTCAGAAGGAAGAAACCTCAGTCCTCTGATCATATAGGCCAATTCACCCATACTCCTCTGTGTTCTGGAACTTTCCCCAATTTCCCTCTTCTACGCTATAACACCCAGGACCTTGTTCTTTCTATCTATCTATCTATCTATCTATCTATCTATCTATCTATCTATCTATCTATTTATTTATGTTTGAGACAAAGTCTCACATTATACCTCAGGCTGGCCTAAATCTCATTGTGTAACCCAAGCTAGCCTTGAATGATGGCAATTCTCCTGCCTCAGCCTCGAAAGTACTGGGATTATAGGCTCTAGGACCTTCAGTGGCNGACTATTCCACTGAGGTAGAAAAAAACTGCCAGTACTTCCTCCAGCTCCTGTACCAGCAGCCCACGGGGTGGGGGGGGGTAGTCAGGATGTGTCCAGTGTGGAGGGAGCAGAGCTGAGTGCTTTGAAGCCAGGGTGGCCGGACTCTGTCTACAGCCAGGAACAGCCCCATGAGTGTGTTGCACTGCTGGCTACCAGAGCAGCAGACATGAAAGGGTGATGAGGGAAGAGGAGCCCAGGGTTTTCCATGCACCTTTGCCCAGGAGCAGAGGAAGGGTCATTGGGGCCNGAGGTGGCAGGGTAATGTTTCATTTNCTCCCCTTGTCATGTCCCATGCTGAGGATTATACAGCCCCATAGAGTGCCATGTAATGATACGTTGATGGTGATGCTCCAATAGTGTTCTCTGGGCAAGTCCTGAGGATGCAGTCATGGATGCAGTCATAANACTTCCAGAGGACAGANTTGGTGTCCATCAGTCCCCAGCTGGGAAGTCTTCAAGGAACTGCCTTGAGATGACAGTCNCAGGAGCACAAATCTGTCACATCACTTTTCCTCCTTCACATGACCTANTTGAGTGTGTCTTGGTCCTTACAGCCTGTGAGGCGAGGTGGGGTGACCATCCCGATTCCAGTGCTTATGAAAGAAGGACAGGGCAGTAGAAGGTCTGGCCTGCTAAGTGGACTCGGGAAAGGGATGCAGACTTCACTGTGCAGGGCAGCAGGTGACACCTGGGNCTTACAGCAAGAGCAACATCCTTCCAGCACCAGAGAATTCCAGCATACATTGTGTGCCTGCCCGTGTGCAAGGCAGCATATATTGAATGCCCAGTGAACCTCAACTTGCATCTGTGCCTGTGTGTATGCACATGCATAGCTCAAAGTGTGGGCTGCACGGAGGAAGAACACCTGTGTGTGTTTGAGTAATGCATTGCAAACACACAGGGCAATGTGTAGCACCGGCTTTGGGAGATGTATGCAGGCACAAAGCCTCCAGATATAAGTGAAAGTGTATCAGAGTGTGAGGAGAGACACACTGGGGATGGAGGGAGTTCGTGGTGTGTAACTAATGGAATGTGTACAACAAAGGTGTACAAGAGGTGCAGCACACACTAAGTGAGGCGTGGGGGGGTTCTATCCATTCTCTAATGTTCAGACACATGTCTTTCTGCACCAAGGACAGACAGAAAGTTGGAGTAGGATACACAAGGCATCTGCACACACGTAAGAGTGAAAGGGAAACACAGGGCGCCTCTTTCTTCCTGCTTTCAGGTAAGGTCAGCCCTGTTCCCAGTGGAAATATAGTGGAATTTAGTTCTGGAATCATCAATTTTTTAACTATTTTTCCCTTTATTTTTTATTTTATTTTATTTTGCAAGTATTATTCCTTCTAGACATAGTAGTGTAGATTTTAGGTGAGATGGAAATATAAGGGTTCCAGAAGGGAGAAGATGAATGCTAATATAATATTGAGAGCTACAGATGTCATTTTTGGTAATTATGATTATACCATTATGAATAAAGGGCTGGAGAGATGGCTCAGAGGTTAAGAGCGCTGGCTGTTCTTCCAGAGGTCCTGAGTTCAATTCCCAGCAACCACATGGTGGCTCACAACCATCTATGAGATCTGGCGCCCTCTTCTGGCCTGCAGGCATACATTTAGACAGAACATTGTATACATAATAAATAAAACAAATCTTTAAAAAAAAAAGGATGAATAAATTCACAGGTGTCAATGCAAATGTTCCCAATTCAAGGCAAGTAACAACCCATGGCAATCAGGAGGGCAAACACCAGAACGGAAACTGGGTCCTAAGGCTTGNATTTTCCTTCCCTGTTAGACAGCAAGAAGGAAGTGGTAACTGGTTCAGAAGCTCTTACCAGAAATCCTGGGACAGTCACCTGTCAGTTAATACCCTCCACAGATCACTGCATGATGCTCACACAGATCTACCAGGCTGGGAATTTCTCTTCCATAGCTAGCTCTCCTCAGCCACCAAGTTACTATGCCACATGGACTAAAGACCAAATCAAGATAAGATATGCATGGGGTGTTAAATGTATACCAAGGAAACAGTTCACTTGAATACAAGGTCAAAAACCAGCAGCAAGTTCTCTGATCGAGTGCTGGTATCAGATACAAGCTTCAAGGACAAATTCCTTTTCAATGGCTTATTCCAGTTTCATGAAGCTAGCATGAAGTGTGTACATTTGCCAAGGCAAACTGATACTTCAGAATCAGCTCCTACAGTAGATGTCTGGCACATGCGCAGTCCATCTAGAAGCATTTGTGGTGGACAATGGAGGGACCCGACTTGTCATACTCCCACTTGCTGATCCACATCTGCTGGAAGTGAGGCCAGGATAGAGCTGCCAATCCATACTGAGAGCTTGAGCTGAGGGGAGCAATGATCTTGATCTTTGTTATGCTGTGTGCTAGGGCTGTGATCTCCTGCATCCTGTCACCAATGCCTGGGTACACAGTGGTACCACCAGAGAGCACTGTGTTGACACACAGGTCCTCGGGGATGTTCGCATCATACTTTATGATGGTGTTGAAGGNGGTTTCACAGATGCCACNGGATTCCATATCCAGGAAGGAGGGCTGGAAGAGAACCTCGGACACCCAAATGGCTCATTGCCTATGGTGATTGCCTGCCTGTCAGGCATTTCCTAGCTCTTCTCCAAGGAAAAGGAGGATGCAGCAGTGGCCATTTCTTGCTCAAAATCTAGGGCAACATAACATAGTTTCTCCTTAATGTTAGACACAATCTCCCACTCAGCTGTGGTGGTGAAGCTGTAGCCCTACTCAGTCAGGATCTTCATAAGGTAGACTATCAGGTCCCAGCCAGCTGGGTCCAGATGGCTTGGGGAAGGATGTAGCCCTCATAAATGGGCACTATATGTGTGATGCTGTTACCAGAGTTCATAACAGTGCTAGTGATGAACCCAGGGGCATACAGAGACAACACCGCCTGAATAGCCATGCACTTAGGTAGGGTGTTGGAGGCTTCAAACATCATCTCTCTGCTAGCCTTGGGGTTCATGAGGTCAGAAGCACCAGGTCCTCCTCAGGGGTCATGTACAGTTCATTGTAGAAGGTGTAGTGCCTGATCATCTCCATGTCATCCCAGTTGGTGACAATGTTGTTCCTGATAGAGTACTTCAGGGCCAGGATACCCCTCTTGTTCTGGGCCTCATTCCCTACACAGGAGTTCTTCTGGCCCATGCCTACCATGATAGCCCTGGTGTAGGGGACGTCTGATGATGGGGGGGGGGGGGGTTGTTGCCAGCAAAGCCAGACTTGCACATGCCATAGCCATGACAATCTCTGCAACTTATTCTTCTATTGCGATGGTGGAGGACCAGGCAACAGAGCAGTGAAAAGGTGTGCAGCATAGACTAGTGATAGGGAAAGAGACCCCCACTTTATTTTTTANAAGATGCATTTACTTTATGTGTGTAAGTGTTTTGCTTGTTTGTATGCCTGTGCACCATGTGTGTGCCTGGTATCCTCAGAGGTCAGAAGAGGACTTTTGATCCCCTGGAACTGAAGTTATAGATGACTGAGAATTGACATGTGGATGNTGGGAACTGAGCCCAGGTCCTAAGAGCACCAAGTGCTTTTAAGTGTGGGGTCATCTCTCTTTTTATTTACTTTTTACTTTATATGTATGTTTTACCTGCATATACGTCTGTGTATCATATGTGTGCAGTGCCTNTGGAGACCAGAAGAGGGCATTGGATCCCTCTAGGCACAGGAATTAGAAAATTATGAGCCACCATGTNNTTGTAGGGAATTGAACCCAAGTCCTCTGAAAGAGTAGCCAGAGCTACTAGCCACTGAACCATCTCTCCAGCCCCTGGAATCAATGATTTGAGTCTAAGCCTTGTTTGGTTATACTGGCTATAAACCTTGAGCAAATCTGACACCTCCCATAACCAGGTTTACTTATCATCAAAATGGGAAGAAGGGATACTCCCCAGTTCCTGAGGAAGTTATGAAAGGGGAAGAAGGTGCAAGGGCAAAGCACTTCCTCCAGGGGGCGCACTCCCCAGTGGAAGTTCTGCTCAGCCTAAGGACAAGAAACACATCTTCCAGTGTGATCTCAGAGATCCCTGTAGACAGTGAAGCAGGCTCTTCCAGGCCCAGCTGTCATACCCCAAATGCAGACTCCTCAATGGGACAGCTCTTTGGCCCATCTTTGACAGCCCCCTGTTGGAGCCCTTGCATTAGCCTGCAGGGAACCTGGCAGAGGGGAAGAACTGAGGGCCAACACATCAAGAAATGAGGTTCAGAGGCACACACTTTTAATCACAGCACTCAGGAGGCAGAATCAGGTGGATCTCTGTGAGTTCAAGGCCAGCCTGGTCTACATAATGAGTTCCAGGACAGCCAGAGCAACATAGTGAGACCCTGTCTCAGAAAACAAAAC
>LZPO01107912.1:409875-423896 GCA_001675575.1 Neotoma lepida
AAAAAAAAAAACCATAGAGTGGGAAGAGTCTTGCTCATCTGGTCTTTAGTGGAAAAGATGATATTGATGAGTCAGAGTCAGACCCCAGTGTTAGAGCCAAATCTCATCTCTGATCTCTGTTGCTCACCCAAGTTCAATACTTCAGAGCACACAAGCTACATCCATTCATTCCTTGAAGGGTCACCGGGGAGATTAGTGCACATATTCATTGTGCTAAGTCAGACTCCANGAAGCCTATCTTCTAACCTCAAGTTCTCTCTGGTTCATGGGTTCTAGATGGATGAGCTAGGGGCCCTAGATGGAAGAACTTGTTGGCTTCCAGCCCCAACAAACACCAGCCTTCCCTTTGCCAGCTTTCTGGCAACTGAGCTCCACTAGTGGAACCCAGCCTGGCTCCTTCAGCACCAGAAGACGCTGCACAGATGGCAGCTTCCCCACCACCTNGAGGAAGGGAGTTCCCAGGCCCATGGTGGGAAGACTTTGCTGCACGCTCTCCAGGCAGTGGCTGTGTCCATGCCAGGTGGTCCCAAGGAGAGGTGGGATTTGCTTCCCACAAGCAATTCCCTGCTGCTCTAGACTCTCACGTGCTATAATGAAAGTACCCCTCCCCTGGGGTGACCTCATCACCTGTTAACCAGCTGGCTGGAAATTAGCTTCCCTTCTGGGCATGAGGAGTCCTCGTACGCTCAAAATAGCAGTGTACAGATCCCTGCTTAGATTAATCTAGAACTTCACCAAGTTCTCAAGTGCAAGATCTCACAGGCTGGTGCAATCACTCTTCCACATGCCCAGGGTTAAAGTCCACCAGATACTTAGCATCCTAGATGTTTAGGCCTGAGCCTGGAACCCCAGTCTGGAGGCTGGAATGAGTTTGGGATATGAGAAGTGCCACATCCACACCTAGTGTACAGTGTACAGAGTGAGTGTNTGCTGAGCCATTCTGTTTAGCTTTGAAAATCAGATGAGATCAAGTGTGTTCAGGATGGTGTAGCNGTGGGCCCAACACACCCTTTTTTCATTGTTGTGGTCAGTGCTGTCCCTCAAGGAAACCCCTGCTTAACAGAATCTGAAGACCACCAAACACCTGCTCCAACATGTACTTGGCCCATGTCACAAGGCAGGCCCTTCTCTGAAGGCCTAATCCTCTACTTCAAGGGCNGTGGGATATGGAGGNTTCTGTATTTAGGCCAAACTTGGGCATCCCATATGGTCATGATGAAATACAAACTCTAAGAGTCTGCCTGCTCACAAATCCCTAATTTTATGAAAGTGTGTACCTTCAGTCTTCAGGGAAGTTTTGGACTTTGTGCTGGATGGTGGAGTAGATATCAACCACCTGCCACTGAGCTATTTCAGGGACACAGAAGGATCTGTCCAGGAAGGTGGACTGGAGAGGACTCCATGCTTCTTAGTGTCGGGCCAGGTCCAGTGACTTGTAGCCACAGCCACACAGAACTAATTTGATTTGCTTGGGCTGCACCAAGTTCCTCCTCAGCCTTCCTTTTCTTTATCAATGCATCTGCTATAAAATATTTAAAAGCTCTGTGAAATATATTTTGAACTCAGGCCATATGGCTCACCAGGAGCGCAATAGCTATTCACTGGGTTCATTGTTTAGAAAGCTGCTCCAGGCTCCAAATCAAAAGCTAATAGATAGAAAGTCAATAGATCATCTTAAGCAATTCAGTGCACATTTTTTAGACAATCTAGTAATTATTATTGTAGTTCAGCNAGTATTGATGGAGAAATATTCCACATGAGACATTGTGAGGAACTAGACAGGAGTTTAATAAAATATCGAATACAGTATCTTTTGTTACTATTTGCTAGCTGTTAACATTTTGNCCACAATTACACTCTCTCCTTCCCTCTGAAATGGTCCAGTGATTACTGGAACATCTGAAGGTACATTACAGACAGCATAGCACTCCTAAATGTGCCATCAGAGAGCTCCTAAGAACAAGAATTATTCTCCTGCATAACTACCATACCAGTGTAAATCCCNAGATGCTTAACGCTGACATAATGAGGGCCGCCTGAAACACAGTCTGTATCCCCATTTCTCTAGTNATCTCTAGAATGCTGCTACTAGTGTATGTTTGTTTGTTTGTGAAGTAATCCAGGATCCCTAGTGGATCCCATATTGTTACTTGGTTTCTTCCTAACACTTTCATAGTTAGAAAGCTCTGGGTAGATAGAGAGTTGTGGAAGACACTTCAAAGGCAAAACTCCTTTCCTGCAGGACCCTTGGATACGGCATAATTCTCATTCCTCACTACAGATGGGCTCCTAATTATTCCAACAGACTAAAGCCATCTGTTCCCTACAAGCAGGAAAAATGGGCAAAAAGTAGTGACAATAGGCCCTGGGCCCTGACCGGGGTATAGTCCCCTACCCCAATAACCCTAATCCTGTCCTCAGAGGTTATCTGTGGTGGGACTGACTTGGGCATTGGAGATGTGGGAAGAAGGAAAGAAAAACTGAAGAACCAAGAAATCTGTCCTCACTGAGGTCTGTGGTCTAGGAGAGGAAGTGTGGGCAGGGACTTTTTTCTTGAAGATAGACAGGATTACAGACCAAGCTTGAATGGCAGAGGAAGAAGCCACATCTAAGCTGGAAAATCCTCTGCGTGAAGGACACACAGCCTCACTGTACAGTGAGAGGGAAGGAGACATAGTTATGATGGCCAGGGCCAGCCGACCCTTACCTACATCACACAAGGTGCTTAGCTGATGGCCGCTTTAGAGTGGCACCTTGGCACTGCTGAAGACTCTCAGCTGCAAGGCTCTTAGAAGTGCAAGGAATTGTGGCCTGTAACTAAGAGATCTGGGAAGATGGCTCAGTGGTTAAGAGCGCTTGTGGCTCCATCAGGGGACCCAAGTTCAGTTCCCAGCACACACACCCACTGGGCAGTTTACAACCTCCTGCAACTTTAAGTCCTCTTCTTGTCCTCTGGTGGCCTCTTTAGCCACCTGCACACATGTGGCATACACTCACACAAAGACCCATACATACACATAAATTTTAAAAATTAAAATATTTTTTAAATTTATATGTTTACTTTTGGGAGTTTTGGTTTGTTTGTTCNCTTGTTTTTCCAAGACAGGGCTTCTCTGTGTAGTTCTGGCTGTTCTGGAACTCACTTTGTAGATCAGGCTGGCCTTGAACTCAGAGATCTGCCTGCCTCCNCCTCCCGAGTTTTGGGATTTAAAGGCATGTACCACCACTGCCTGGGCCTTAAAAAATATTTTTTTTAAAAAGAGGTTCATTGAAAGATAAAGATTTATGAGAACATAGTTGATTCGTGCAGCATCATTAAAATGGTCAGAAGCCAGATAAAGGAGCTTGAGCTAGGGACTGGGAGGCCACAAAGGCTGGATGCTGATGCTACCTGCCTAAGTAACTGTGAGGAGAAGGAATTGGTGGAGTGGGAAAGCAGAGACGAGAAAGTGAGTTCTAACTCAGACACGCTGAATTTTGTTGGTTCCCGGTAAGCAATGGCCTTCTGCTTCCAAGGAAATGGAGTAGATGTATTCTCTATACCTCTNGCTACTTAAATAAAAATTTTGCACAGTATATGTAAAACAAACATGAGAAGAATCAAGAAGGTGCTGAGAAGAAGGTAAGGTGACTAGGGGACCTCTCAGTCTGAGAAATGACACTGTGGCACCTTCTGCCAGTTTTTCATTTACATGCCCCAGGCTGGGCACTGGAGGGGCAGCCAGCCTGTAAACACAAATGGTTCTCTCTAAGGCANCGGCAAAAGCCTAAGCTCTCTAGCCCAGGAACAGAAGATAGGATGGAGGAAGGAATTCATTTGAAGATAGAACCATAGAAATTACCTAATATGAACAACAGACAGGAAATAGTTTTGTTTTGACTTTTTTTTTTTTAACAAAAAGGAGAGGGGAAGGGAGGGAGGGAACCTCTGATTCTGTCCTAGAAAAAAAAAAAAACAGAGTGTAGGAACTGTATAAAAACTCAAATAATAGCTTAAATGGGAAGCACAAAATGATGGCTTGAGGAAGCTCAGTGAGTCACAAACAACAGAAATAGAAAGAAATCTACACCAAGACATGTGATTAGATTTTTGAAAACTAAAAGTCAGAATAAGCAAAGGGCACAAGATTACTAGGCTATATTGGACTTCGAGATCACAGCAGCTGACCCAGGGCTAGGGAGCAGAACTCTGTCAGAGTTCGAGTAGAGATGACAGTATAGGAAGCCATGTGCTTGGACTCACTGCCTTGAGAGACGTGAAAGCCCACCTCTCCTGGAGAACACCCAGCCACTGCTACCAGAACAGTGCATACTGGGCTCTTTTGCCACACGGGTCACACTACATCTTTGCCTCCTTAGCATCTCTGTCCCCTTAGTCTAAAACAGTGGTTCTCAACCCGTGGGTCAAGACCCCTTTGGAGAGGCCTAAGACCATCAAAAAACAGATATTTACGTTATAATTCATAATTATAATTCATAACAGGAGCAAAATTACTGAAGTTATGAAGTAGCAATGAAAATAATTTTATGGTTGGAGGTCACCACAACGTGAGGAACTGTATTAAAGGGTCGCAGCGTTAGGAAGGTTGAGAACCACTGCCCTAGTGTGTATGCTCTTGGGCTTTCACCTTTCTGGTCTTTGCATCATTGTCCTCCACCTGTCCTCCACTTCTAGTCCTGTCTAATGTCCATTTTCAGCTAACCCCTACCCTACAAAAGCCTCCAGAGCCCTCTGCTTCCTTCATACTACCACTTTACAACTGCGTATTGATTTGATCATGTGTCCCACNCCCATTAAGTTGTGAGCTCCACAAGACCAGTCTAGAAACCAACTCCATGTTCCAACATCTTGTCTGGTGCACAGGAAGCAAGCAAAGAAGGTTTGTTGTGTAAACAACTCATAGAGCTGAAAAAAAGCAAAGAAATGGGTCATGCACGACTGTTTCTCATAACTGTGACGAAATAACCTGAGAAACCGAGGGAGAAAGGATTTATTTTGGTTCGTGGATTCAGATGGTTCCATGCACTGTCTCTGTTGCTTTTCAGTCTGTGCAGAGGCAGAAACAGCATAGGAAAGAAGGAAGGAAGAAATGAAAGGGAGTTGGGACAAGATATACCCTTCGAAGGCAACCCCCAAGTGACCCATTTTCTCCAACCAAGCACACATTTAATAGGAATTCATCAGTGGAGGAACATTGTCGAAGTTGNCACTGTCTTGCTCCAATTGCCTTTGACAGCACCCCCAGGTCTGGACCAAGCCTTTGGGGGGAATGCCTTGTTTATTTATTAACTCTTGAGACAGGGTCTCATCGTGTGACCCTGGATNATCTGGAATTCACTATGTAGACCAGACTACCATTGAATTTACAGGCATCCACCAGCCTCTGCCTACCAAATGCATGGATCAAAGGTGTGTACCATCATACCTGGCTGGAACACTTTATGTCCAAACCATAATTCCTGCCCTTAAAAGAACTTGGAGTCTAGGGGCTGAGCCAAGTCTGTTTCTGTTCTAGTTTCATTACANTTGATATGACAAGATACCCTTTCAAAACAACATTAAGGGGAAAGATTTATTTTTCTGCTTAAAAGTCCAAGTGACAGTCCCATCACTGCTGGGAAGTCAAAGCAGGAACTTGAAGCGGTTGGTCACAGGCAAGAGCAGACGGAAACCAACACATGCCTATTTGTTAGTGCTCAGCTCACTCTCTCCTAACCTCCTCCAGGAACCAACCCCGGAGAATGGTGCAGCCCACCACAATAGGCAGACCTTCCCACCTTAACTACGGTGATCAAAACAGCCCCTCAAAGACACACCCACAGCCCAACCTCATCTGGACGATTCCTCGATTCCTCCTTGAGACGCTCTTCCCAGCTGGTTGTCGAGTTCGTGGACAAATAAAGCCAATCATGGCATCATTTCATTTAGTTGTTACAGATCGTAGGCAAGCCAGGCGGGAGGAATGGCCCACACTTTTAATCTCAGCGCCTGGGAGGCAGAGGCAATAGCTTTTTTTGTGGGTTTGAGTCTGGCTTGGTCTAGGACAGAGCTACACGATGAGACTCTGTCTCAAAAAACTATTGGGGTAGGCATTATTACTCTCGGGAAACTGAAGCTCAGAGGGTCACAGCCTCAGACACCAAATCATACATCCACCAAGATGAAGAACCAACTTTCAGCTGTGGTTTGTTGTTTCCTGGCTACTCTACCCAGCCACCTAGTGGAGGCAGGTTATCTGGGTTTAAACCACGCCCCGACATCCTTCTTGCTGGGTGGTTTGTAAAATTCACGTGCTTTGCTCATCTTCACGTGGCTGAGNATTCAGGGTCAGACCTGCACAGTGTACAGGTAAAGAGCATCCCAACCCCAGCATCTCTAGTGGTTGGGCTAGAATTTAATTTAAGCTTCTGGGTACCATGGCGATGAAGTGCTATAAATACCCTGGGGACTTGCAGCCAGCCCGCTAGTTATTGCGCTCTCGCGCCACCCCCATTTCCCACCAGGGCTCCGCTAGAGCTGCCGGGGTAGGAGTGGAGGAGAGCGCGCCTGCGCTCTGTGCTCCAGTTCCCGCCCTCTGCTCGCAGGCTGGCTTTCTCCATGCACACCCCTACCCTTGAAACCGCGATTTCATCTCCACCTCCTACAGTGCATAATTCATTTCCTCCTGGGTGAAAGACACAACAGCTCCCAGGCCCCAGAGGACTCTTTGATGAGAGTTGGAAATAGGATGGATGCAACCTGTCCAGCCAGCTCCAGGATAGCCACCAGCGTGGGAGAAAGCCAATTCAGTTAATGAATAAAGCAGGAAGGGAAGGAGCTGGGAAGGGAGGCGGGCACCACAGAGAGAAAATGCCCTGCTCCCCCACTTGTTAAATCCCTGCTCTCTGCCCCTTCTGTCCCTGAAGTGGGTCTTGATGACAGCTCTGGGCAGATGGAGGAGGTGTATTTAACTTCAGCTTGGAATCCAGAGCCCTTAGTTCACATAGGCTCTGCCACGGTCTGACTTCACCTGTCCTCCCAAATCTCCAGAGCTTTCTTCTATCACTCCAAATGGACCCACAACCAAATAAAAGCAGGGGTTCAAGGGTGGTCTATATTGGAAACACCATCCTACTCCTTCTGACCAGACTGTGTGTGGCCCTGAAGTTTCTCTTTCCTAGCTTTCTGGCTTTGTTGGGAACCCGGGAGTGAAAACCCACTGGAGAGACAGGGACAGAGCTCAGTTGAGAGGGTGCTTGCCTCGAAAGCACATGAAGCCCTAGGAGGAAGTGGGGACGATGAGCAGCACTTCATAAATTGGGTGTGGCAACATGTGCCCGAAATCCCAGCGTTCAGGAGGTGGAGGCAGGAGGATCAGAAGTTCAGGGTCTTCCTCACTTACAAAGTGAGNTTGAAGCCAGCCTGGNCTACATGAGATTTCATCTTTNAAAAAAAAAATCTCACTGGAAGCTGACTTTTGGAATCTGGGCTCTATTATTATAAGAAAGCCAGAGTCTCAGTTCCGTTCTATAGAGTGGAACCCAATAAGGGCTCAATTCATTAGGCACAGAAACTGTTTCTCTTCTGGAAAATGAGGAGGCTATCTTAGGCTCGGTCCAATTTGTTTAGCAGCACTGTCTTAAGCATTGAGTACTAGAGGTCAATTAGAAAGGGCTGCTGCCTGGACTCTCCTGTTGCCAAGGTTTCCTCTACCCAGACTTTCTCTCTGGCTTAGGGTGTATTATCTTATCATTGAAACCACCAATCCAGGGCACAATTATGAACCTCAAGTAATGCATGACTAAGGAAAGGGGACTTGGCTCCCATTATTGGCTCAGTCACAGAACCTAACTAACAGTGTGCATTCTCCAGGCATGTGGTTTAGCCAGCATGAGGTAGGGAGGTGTAGTCATGGGGTGGGAAGACAAGTACTAGGGAAGGTTCTCCGTGCTTCCAGCCCCTTAAAGCATGCAGATGCCAGGCAGAAACCACTTCTGATACCGTGTTTTCTCTCTCCCCTCCNTCTGCCTCTCCATTATTCTTCTTCTCTAAGCTTTGCTTTACTATCTTGTATCGTGTGCATATGTGCATGTGATTGCCGGTGCCTTCAGGCCAGAGGTGTGTCAGATGCCCTGGAGCAGGAGTTACAGTTAGGAGCCACCAGGGGTAGGTGCTGGGAATCACACCCCTGTCCTGTTAGAAAGTAATGCCTGCTCTCCCCCAGCGTCTCCAGCCTCCTTCCCTTTCTCTCCTTTCCCCTTTCTTCTTTTCCCACTTAATTTCCCCTCCTCATTCTCATGACATCTGTTACCCCATCTCTTAAGATGTGTGTGGAAAATGGTCATTGTTGTTGTTGAACACCGACTTTAAAACCAAGACAACCTGTGCTGTCTCCCATGAGCCACCTCCCTGTGAAAGCAAATGCAGACTTGGTGTGGTTGGTAGTCCCCTCTGCTCAGCCTCAACGGTATGGTATTCAGACTCTTGAACTCAGCACATTGTAAGTCAGAGAGTCCTAAGAGGAAGGCCAGGAAGGCTAGGGTTTGGATTCCTGTGGTTCAGTCACCTGTAGAATAACAACCAATTCAACCTATAACAAGGCTCAGCAGGTTTTACCTTTAATCTCTTGCATGCTTGCCCTGGGCCTCTGAATGCCTGGAGATGATTCACCGGGCATTGCAGGGGGGCAGGCCACCATCTGTAGATGACATCACCCTGCTCGCAGCTTCAGGGAGATAGCCTGGGATCCTTTTGTTAGAGGCAGGAAGGCCTAGGCTTTAAGGAACCAATTCTTGCTCCTGAGTCCTAGTGTAAAGGTGCAGAGGACCAAGATCCCTGGGAAATACCAGGCTGTGAGAGGATCTGGGATACGACACATCCAGAAAGAAAGCTTGGAAAATAAGGCACACACACACACACACACACACACCAATTAGGCTTGTCAGAGCAGCCATGCATATGTTTCAGGAAGGAAAAAACATGGGATTATTTGAGCAGAAAGTTCAGCTGACCCACACTTTAAAGACGCGTGCTAGTCACCAGCCAGGGTGCTCCAAACGGAGCCTTGTGAAATTTCTGGGGTGATGGCTTAAGCCTTTATTTTTCTCAAGGCATTTTGCTCTTCCCAACCAGTCGGAAAGAGTCTTGCTTGATTACATTTCTCAGAGGGGGAGGCAGGAGGATGATGAGCTCAAGGTTACTGTGGGCTGTATAGCAAGACTCTAAAAAAAACCACCCCAAACTCCAACAAAAAGCAATGCACAATTAATGTCTGACTAGTAGTTTAACTGGTGCTTGTGTATCTTCTTAGCTCCATCCCTGGCCATCTTGAAGCCTCAGTTTCTTCATCTCCAGAATGGGTGTAAATATACACTACCCCACCTTCTCCAAAGCTTTGTTGTGAAGATTAACTGAGATCATGCATAGAAACTCAGATCCGTGTCAGCTTTACTTGGGGGCTATTACTCNAACCAACAATTGGAAAGTGTTGAATGTGGTGGCTCACACTTGTACTCTTGGGAGGCAGAAGTAGGAAGGCCCAGCTTGATCTACATAGTGAGTTCCAGGCCAGCCAGAGCTATGTCTCAAAAGGCAAAAAAATCAAAACAAACTGGATGGTTTTGCTGGGGGCAGAATTCAGCAATAGGGCGTGACACCCTGGGTTTGATTCCTGACAGCACAAATAAAAACAGCTAGAAGTATTTATAATAGTGAGGGCTTTGGCCCATCAGAGGAAGTGGAGAGGCAGGGAGAACTCAGCCTTTGGGTGGTGAGGACCCCCCAAAGGTCTGAGATCCCTGGCTTTGAAGCTTAGTATTTATGGAATGAAGATAAGAAGAAGGGCTCCACTAATGCCCTAGGTCAGTCCTCAGGACATTTAGATGTGAGGAGTGCACCCTGAAAGGCCTTGTCTATCAAAAGGAGCTGAAGCCCAAACAGAGCATTCCCACACAGTACAGGAAATTGACTGGTTATTCTCCAAATCAAGGGATTCTGACAAGAGGATACCCAGGCACTGGATTTCATTCTTCAGTCCAGCTTCCTGCCTCAGGCCTAGTTAAATTCACACTAGGGAAAACACCAGATCTAAGAGAGAACAGACGAGGGCAAAGCCAGAGGATCCTTGGCTAGATGACTCCATCTCCTTTTTGTATTTAATTCCGTATTTTTAGTTTCTCAGGGCATTTATTTATTCTTGCTACAGGGTTTGCTATTTTGTTTTTTTGATTTTTTTCTATTTTTTTTCCTGTGTTTGCTATTTTAACTCAGCTTGGAACTTTTGGATTCAAATAATCCTCCTGCCTCAGCTTCTTGAGTAGCTGAGAGACAGGTGCACTTCACTATGACTGGCAAGATATGTCCTTCCTTCTCCCCTGCCAACCGCTGGAAATCCTCTTAGGGAAGCAGATCCATAGCATTCCTAATTTTAGGGACCCTAAGGAAAGCCAGCTACATTTGCAAATTACGGAGGGGAGGGCTGAAACAACGTGGGGAGAATTGAATAGGAAAGAGACAGATGGTGTGAGTGCTGGGGGAAGGGACGAGAGATCCTGGAAAACTTATGTTCTCCGATTTGCAAGAATGTTTTCACTTAACCACTTCTTGCCTGACTCCTGATTCTATATCACAGAAAACAGGGTGTGTCAAGATTTGGGACCACCTGTGCCAAGAGCAAGGCCACTCGGCGTGGAGAGACGCTAGCCTCCTGGGGCAGCGCAGGGGTGGTCGGCGGTTGGGACTGTCCCACGAGGGGGCGCGTCTCGGGCTCTAGGACCCGCCCTCGCGGCGCTAGGCGCGGGGAGGAGACCCGGGAACCCCGGAGCCCGGCGCTCCGCCTCCCGTTTCCGGGGCAGCGCAGTTACCTGCACCGCCGGAGCCACACCTGGCGGAGGCAGAAGTCTCGGGGCGCGCGGTGGGGCTCCAGCAGCGGCTGCGGGAGGCGGCGGCGTGGAGCGCGGCGCACGGCGGCGGAGGCAGGCGACAGGCGGCGGCTCGGGCCGCTCTCCCGGCCGGCTGGCCACACACTCGGGCCGGCTGGGCGCCGAGGCGGGCGCACATGGCAGCGTGAGAGGCGGGTGGCGCGGGGCTGGGGCCGCAGGGCCGCATGGACAGCGGCGCCACTCCGGCCAGCCCCCGTTAGGGCCCCCGATCCTCGGGCGCCACCCCCCGATCATGCTGCCTCGGCCACCGCCTGGACCCAAAGCGGCCGGCCCGAGCCGCTGAGCCCCGCGGCGGCCGCGAGCTGCATGGGGGAGCGCGGGCCGCGCTCGGGAAGATGCCCCGGCCGGAGTTGCCCCTGCCGGAGGGCTGGGAGGAGGCGCGCGACTTCGACGGCAAGGTCTACTATATAGACCACAGGAACCGCACCACCAGCTGGATTGACCCGCGGGACAGGTAGGACCCGGGGAGCTCCGACCGGGACCCGGCACNGCGCCTGGGCCGCACCTGCCCTTGGTNTGCAGGGGAACTCTGCGTGCCCCTTAGAAGGTCTTAGTTTGTCCCCCTCCACACCCTCACCCCTTCTTGGGCTGCACTCCTGCNCTAAGAGCTGCAGAGAAGGGCGGACGCCAAGCGGGCCACCCGCAGCCAGCCCCAGGTGGAGGACTTAGGCCCCAGTGGCACCTGCCCAGAGTTTTGACCTTAAGCTCTAGCGGAGTCCCTGACCCCTTTAGAAAGAGCGATCTGGCCAGGATGGAGGCAAAGACCAAGCCAGGTGAAGCAAACCTTCCCTGGGGACTCCCCTGGCTGAAAGGGGGTGGTTTTGGCTTTGAGGGGTGGTTAGGGAGCCCGAGGGTCGCTGGGAGACTACTGGAGGAAGGACATTCTGCTTGGCTAAGAGAAAGCAGCTTTTTGACAGGTGCTTCGTTGGCTGCTGAGAAAAGCTTTGGAGCAAGTCTGGGGAAGCCGGAGGTGGGAGGGGAAGGAGGGAGCGGGGGAGGGTAAGAGAGGGAGACTGGTTCTCCAGGAATCTCACAGCACGTTGGAAGCTGCTAGGATGCAGATGGAGTGAGAGGCCTCTGGCAAAACCCTGCCTGTAGCCTCCTCTCCTCCCTCTCTTCCTTCTGGGGCCAAGGCTCCTCAGCCAGTCCTGACCTTGGTGGCCACCTCGCTGGGTGTAGTTTTTACTGAGGCAGGTAGAGTGTCCCAGGAATGTTGAATTTTCACCTGGTCTGTGACCTTGGGGGTTAGGTGCCAATGAAGCAACCCAGGACCCTTCATCTTATGGGATTCAGATAAGGGGATCTGAGAAGTCCAGGATGGGCTGTATATCAAGATGGGGGTTAAAGTTAAAAAAAAAAAAAAAGCAGAAAGCAATAAGTTCAATTTCTCTTGAGTACATTCATTTATTCATGATTTCATGAGTGCCTACTCTTTGCTTAGCACTGGTCTTCTTCATGTAATTTGGAAGAGAAAAATGTAATGCTACAGAATGTTAGGCAGGCTGCTTTAGTCTTTTGGCCTCAGTTTCCCTTTATATCTGATTAATAGTTTGCTTGGAAGGGAAGGAGTAATAATGAGAACTCAAAAAGACAGGCCAACCAGGGCTGCATAGTGAGACCTTGTCTCAAAAAAAAAAAAAAAAAGTTGGAAAAGCTGTAGAAAGTGCAAGCCTAATTCCTCCCCACACCCCCCACACACACCTCTCTCTTTCAGTGCTTAATACTGGTGTGTATGTACACATGTGTGTTTGCCTCTGGACCCAGTGGACAACTTGTGAGAGGCTCTTTCCAGCTGGTAGCTTCCAGTGCTCAAACGCAAATGCCTTTACCCTCTGAGCCATTTCACCAACTACCAACTCCCATTTTCCCTAATTTATTTATTATTTATATATCTTGGTGGGGTTTTTTTGTTTGTTTGGTTTTTGTTTGTTCTTTTTTTTGGGGGGGTGCAAGGGGTTCAAGACAGGGTTTCTCTGTGTAACAGTTCTGGCTGCCCTGGAACTCACTCTGTAGACCACAGTGGCCTCGAACTCACAGAGATTCTTCTGCCTTTGTCTCAAGAGTGCTGGGATTAAAAGCATGATCTCCACTGTCCGGTATATATATATATTAGATAAGATCTTGCAGTGTAGCCTTGGCTGGCCTGGAACTCAAGGAGATCTGCCTGCCTCTGCCTCCGGAGGGCTGGGATTAAAAATGCGCACTACTGGGGCTGGAGATGGCTCAGAGGTTAAGAGCACTGACTGTTCTTCCAGAGGTCCTGAGTTCAATTCCCAGCAACCACATGGTGGCTCACAACCATCTGTAATTCGATCTGGCGCCCTCTTCCGGACATGCAGGCATAAATGTAGACAGAACACTGTATACAAAATAAATAAAATTAAAAAAAGAAAAAAAGCGTACTACTGCACCTAGCCCATTTCTCTGCCTCCGGAGGGCTGGGATTAAAAATGTGCAGTACTGCACCTAGCCCATTTTAAAACATAAGAGAAAACCGCAAAGCCAGGGATGTGATTTGCTCTACTTTTTTTTCTCTTCCCACTTACTAAGTTGTTATTCTGCTCTGACTCTGTAACTCTACATGTGTCCTGCATTCTTCTCCAGGCCTCTCAGGTCAAGCTACCCNAGGGGCTCTAGAGCTGTGTTGGTGAGCTTGGCATCCCCCTTCCCTTTGTCTTCTCCTTAGAACAGATAACTTTAAGCGTATGTGTCCTACCCATAAGNCCCTGCAGCTGAGTCTGGGTGCTGATAGCAGTAGGATGTCATGTTTGTGGGTGAGAACTACCCTGCCAGCCAGCCTTGATGACCATGTATCTGAGGGAATAATACAACATAGAAAACTTCTCAAAAATACCCGTAATCCTTTGCCCTTGCAAGAGGGCAAGTGAATAGCTTCCCAAGAATTGACTTGGCTAGAACATAAGATCCCAGGTTATAGAGTTGTGTACCACATTCATAACTTTTTGATATACCTACCTGAACTATTGCTTAATGCTTGGCTTTACACCAACTCACTTAAAAACTTTTGTATCACTTTAACAAATGGGAAACTGGTAATATATATGGCCATTAACAGAAAAGAATCTTTTTTTTTTTTTTTT
>LZPO01107912.1:461219-473911 GCA_001675575.1 Neotoma lepida
ATGAAACAAAATTATGTATTTATTGGTGTATGTGTGTGCATGGTGTAGGCGGCACACATGTGGAGGTCAGAAGGTAACCCTATGGAGTTAATTTTCTCTTCCTACCTTTATTTGGGTCCTGGGGATCAAACTAAGGTCACCGGGTCTATACCACAAACACCTTTACCTGTTGAGCCGTATCACTGCCTGAATAGAGGATTTTTTTCCCTGTGAAACATAAAATTAATTTTATGCTTAGACCTGGGTCCATTCCCTAAGATAGTTCTGAAACCTGAACCACCGTTGGTCCCAAGAGTTTCAGAATACAAGAATTCTTGTAATAATTTTGATTGTAGAGAACCTGTGGTTTCTCACATATCATAGCCACAGCTAGAAAGGGACACTGAGCCAAATACCCCTGAGTTACACAGAGTAACCAGAGTGTCATCCTAAGGAATAGGAACATGACCTCATATTCCTCAGACTGGCCGCTCCTCCATCTGCACCCACTGCTGACAGCACTTCCCACACTGTCCTGGTCCCATGAGTCCCAGCTCCACAACTAAAGGAACAAATGTTCCTGTACTTCCCTCATAAGCTNTAAGAGGCTTCAGGATGAACTCTTCTGCTCAACCTTTGAAAAATCCCCAGTGTCTTGTGTCTTTTATCTAAGGAAACTGGCGTTTTCTCCCTCTCTTCCCCCTCCTCCATCCGACACATGTGGCAATGTCTGGAAACATTNTTTGTTGTCCTAACCAGGAGGTTACCCTTGATAATTAAAGGCAAGGAATGATGGTAAACACCCTACTGTGCATAGGGCAGCCCTCCACAACAAAGAATGATCAATATGTCTCCTGGTGGAGACCAAGTTTGAGAAGTCCTGACATACATACTGAGCACCCTCTGTGCAGACTCAGTGATGAACGGGTCAGAGGTGACTCCTGTTTGTGTGGATCTTGTAAAGTCTAGAGGGTGTGATGAAGACATAAGTGAATTACACATTCAGTGAAACAAAGAAATAACAATTGCCAGTTGTCACAAGTTCATGAAGGAAGTAAATGATGTCATAGTGGGAAGGAACTAGGGACCAATTAAGATGGCTCATTCAGATAAGAAGGTGACCCTTAACCTGGGATCTGAGAGCTCTGGAGTTAACCAGGCAAGACAGAAAGAGGAGAGGGTGTACATGGTGGTGTACACTTCTAATCTCAGTGTTTCAGAGACAGGCAGAATGATATTGAGTTTGAGAACAGCCTGGGCTACACAGTAACTCAGTCTCAGAGAAAAACAGAGGGCACATGTGCACACACACACATACACAGGGGATGGGGTGAACAGAGACAGGGATATTATGATATAATTGGAAAGGATGTTACAATATTAAAAATACTAGGATAGATGGGCCGTGGTGGCACACATCTTTAATCCCAGCACTCCAGAGGCAGATGGATCTCTGTGAGTTTGAAGCCAGCCTGGTCTACAAAGTGAGTTCCAGGGCAGCCAGGGCTATTACACAAAGAAACCCTGTTTGGGAGTCGGGGGGCGGGGGGGAGAACCCTAGGATAAAGCCAGACATTAGGAAGCAGAGGTAGGCAGATTTCTATGAGTCTGGGGTGAGCCTGGTCTACATAGCAAGTTCCAGGCCACTCAAGGCTATGTAGTGAGATTCTGTCCCAAACAACCAAAAAGGGAGGAAGGGCATGCTGGGAGGTNTTAGGAAACCAGGCCTAGACATTGTAGGCCCCAGGGAAGCCACTGGCCTCTTAGAAGATATGGGGACAGCTAGAATGGTATAATTAGGAGCTTGTCAACTGGACCCTCACGAAAACCAGTTACAACCTCTCTCTGTGAGAGGGTCCTGAGAAGTGCAGAAGGGGGGAGAGCTGCTGCATTACCACTTGCTTAGGAAGAGAGAAAGCAGGCAGACAGCATGGAGGACCTGGGGGGGGTGCGTCATTTGAGGTTCAAGAGACTGTTATTTGGTTTGTGGTTTTGCTAAGTAGTTCCTGCTTCAAGCCCGGGGTCCTCTGTGTTGAAGACTTTGTGAAGGCTCAGGGCAGCTAGTGATTTGCCTGTTTCTGCTGCTTATCAGCTGTGTCACCTTCGGTAAGGTATGTCACCCCAGCTTCTTCATCTATAGAGTGATTAAAATTGAATCCCGTTTTATGTTGGAGGTGCNATTTAGGGTTACCCGTCGGGAACACTGGGCACACCTCATTGTGTAGTTAGTCTAGGTAACAGACATGTTTGCTGACACTAGTACATTTAACTGAATTCTTACACACCCCTGTGAAGTACCTTCTTTTTGTCCTGTGCTGGGCATGGAACCCAGGCCTTGCCCATGCTAGGTCAGTGTGGTGGTTTGAATAGGTATGGCTCCTATAGACTCNTGTGTTTGAATGCTTGGCCCTTAGGGAGTGACACTATTAGGAGGTGTGGCCANTTGGAATAGGTGTGGCCCTGTTGGAGGAAGTGTGTCACTGTGGGGGTGGGCTTTGAGGTCTCATATGCTCAAGCTGCACCCAGTGTGGCACACAGTCAGTCTCCTGCTGCCTGTGGATCAAGTTGTAGAACTCTCCGCTCCTTCTCCAGCACCATGTCTGTCTGCANACCGCCGTGTTTTCCACTGTGATGATAATGGACTAAACCTCAGAAACTGTAAGCTAGCCCCAATTAAATGTTTTCTTTTATAAGAGTTGCCATGGTCATGGTGTCTCTTCAAAGCAATAGAAACCCAAACTAAGACAGTCAGTGTCTATCACAAGGCTATATCCCTATCCTGGATTCTCTCTGTTTTTAGTCATTGTTATTGTTCATTCTTCCATTTCAAACTCACAGTCACAGTCAAGTGGCTTTTAGGGTATAATCCTGGGCTTATAGGGTTGTAGAACAGAGTTCTACAACCATCTTGACACTTACTTTTT
Organism: Neotoma lepida; assembly: GCA_001675575.1. Classification (NCBI taxonomy): domain Eukaryota; kingdom Metazoa; phylum Chordata; class Mammalia; order Rodentia; family Cricetidae; genus Neotoma; species Neotoma lepida. Next base: position 464,123 of record LZPO01107912.1, read on the forward strand.
GAAGACTACATTCCTTAATTTTCATGTTTACCTCATGCCTAACCCTAGGCAAATGATAACCTACTGATTGTCACTAGACATTTCCTACTCTGAACTTTTTTTTCTTCTTTTTTAAAAGCTCATTCGCATGTATTTCTGTTTTTTTATTTTATTTCTTGTTTTGGAGTATGGTAATATGTGTGTGCGTGTGTGTGTTTGTGTGTGCATATAGAGACTAGAGGGTCTTCCCCTAATTCCCTCTAATTTAATTTTTTTAGATTTGTGTGTGTGTGTGTGTGTGTGTGTGTGTGTGTGTGTGTAGGCATGCACATGCCATGGCACACATGTAGACATCAGAGGACAAATTTTGGGAGTCACTTCTTTCCCTATGTAGCCTCTGGGGATTGAATTCAGGTCATCAGGTTTATGCAGCAAGCACTTACTTGTATGTTCTGAGCCATTTCAATGACCTTTTAAAAAATATTAACTTATTTTATGGATATGAGTGTTTTGCCTGCATGTATGCATGGTGCCTCTGAATGTCAGAAGAAGACATTAGATTCCCTTAGACCTGGAGTTATAGGTCAATGTGAGTCATAGTGTAGGTGCTGGGAACTGAACCTAGGTCCCTTTGCAAGAGCAGTGAGTGATGTTAACCACTGAGATATCTCTCCAGGTCCAGCTGACCTTACATTTTAAGACAAGGTCTCTCACTGACCTAGAGCTCACCAATTGGTTAGACTGGCTGGCCAGCAAGAGCCCAAGACCCTTCCATATTCTACCTCCCATTACTGGGATTATAGGGACACAGTGCTTGGTGTGTGNCCTTCTTCTGAGTGCTCCTCCTGAGCACTTTCTACCCAGCAGCTATCATGCCAGGAGCCAGACAGACCAGGGAAGTCAAAGCAGACATGTCCCTGCCTGGCTAAGCTTCTAGGGTGACCACATGCAGTAATCAAAGACAACTGTATTAAGGGTGACAGTGGAGAGTTCCAAGATTCAGCAGGTGGGGCCTNGGGCTTGTCATCATCAGATAAGACAGGGGATGGAGGCTTCCAGGAGAGATCTGTAGGATTCCTGTTACTGAGGCAGAGATGAAGGGAAGGGAAACAGCCACCTCAGGGGGGCTCAAAGCCCTTGGGAGAAGGGCTGGATGGCATATGTCCTCTGAGAAGCCAAGCACTTATTTAGTCCCTATCTCAGGCACAGGCTGACTGAGAAAAGTCTCTCCAGCTCAGGCTCCAGGCAGGGACATATCTGACTGTCGGGCATTGCCACTTTCTGTCAGAAAAACACGGTTTTTGATCCCTCTTCTCATCTTTAACATCAAAAGGCTGGCACGCTTCAGATCAGAACCAGGCTGGTGCTTTTCATCTCCTGCCCTCTGGGCACTTGGCCTTTCAAATGGTGAAGAAGATCCGCTCCACTTCAGAGGAATTGTGGGTGTCTTTTGCTGGTTTAAAAAAAAAAATGGATTTGGGAAAAAGTAAAGGTTTTAGTCACCAGATGCAAAACTGCCTGCTGTTTGAGCGAACAGTCCTTATCCCCTTCTAAGCCATGCAAAAGATCTGTTGGCTCATTGAAGGTCAGTAGAAGGAAGCCCTTGCTACCAGCCATAAAACCCATCCTCATCCCCTGAGCAGATCTACAGCAGGCACAGAGCTACTGTGATCAGTTGTCCCCTTGGACCCAAAGGCTTAAAGCCATGCCGTTCTTGCTCCCTGCCAGCTCCAGGGCCACAGCACAGCCTGTCACATACCAACATGTGAGATGCGGTGGTGTAGAATAATGGCTTAGAGTNCTTCAACAGACAGTAAGATCTCTCCTCTGGCGGGCAACCCCAGTGCGGGAGGATGGGGGTCGATGGGGGACTTCTAGAACGACTTCCAGGTGCAGGGAAGATTCTCCCCAGCTCCTGAGTAGCTAGCAGCTTTGATTCCGAGTTGCTTGCAGCAAAGGAAGGTGCAGGACAGACACACAGCCCTGGGTCAGTGGAAACTCTAGAAGCAGATGGAGCCAAACAGAGGAGGGCTGAGAGAAGATCCAGCTACTGGGCAGACAGCGGGCCCCAAGCAGCTGTGCAGGAGTTTGGCCAGATCCACGTTATGTGTTACGTGCTGTGNGTGAAGAAAGGAATTATGGAATACAAGCCCTGTCTAGGAGTTCACTCAGGAAAGCATCCCCAGGAGCCGGAAGTAGTGACATTGGTTGGAATGTGCACCAGCAAAAGTCAAGGACCAAGAAAGGCAAAATGGACCAATTCNGAGTGNGTTAAATGCTTTCAAAAGACACANGCAGACACATCAAGGTGGAGAGGGACACAGTGACTAGATGGAACACACTACATGACAGATGAGGTTCATGGGGAGAGAGAATCCCCAAAGGGTAAATGAGGAAGAACCCTAGAGGCCCAGATAAGGAAACCATCCTGGGTTCATTCTTTCTTTTCAAAGATTTATTTATTTTTATTTTATGTGTATGAATGTTTGCCTGCATGTATGTATGTGCACCACATGTGTTNCTGATACCCTTGGAAGTCAGAAGAGGCCACCAATCCCCCAGAACTGGAGCTACAGATGATTATGAGCCATCATGTGTGTACTGGGAATTGAACCTGGGTCTTCTACAAGATAACAAGTCCTCTAAACCACTGAGCCATCTCTCCATCCCCCTTTCACAGATTCTTGAGTAAAAATTGAGAGTAGGAAAGTGCTGAGGGCTCATACTGGACATGGCTGAGGGCCCAGAGTAGTGCTTCTAAGCATTTCCACCCTTGGGGGCAGTGGAGCTTGACCACACTGCCACTGCTGATGTCAGCACCAGCAGCGATCAAGGGGTGTTTCTGATTCTAGGGTTAAGTGAGTTCCTTTTGCAATTGCCTTCCCAGAACACTTAGACTCCCGAAAGCTTGGGGTTCTTACCCTGGAAGTACCACCCTAGCCCTAAGATCCCAGGGATCTGCATTTATTTCTATTNTACAGGTTGAACCCCTCCGCACCCAGAGCTTACCCAGCTTTCCTTCCCTTTNTTATTGGCATGTACAATAGTCATTTTTTTGAAAGTCATGAGATCCCTTGATTCAGGGACTGAACGAAGGGACATCATCTTGATTGGATGTCACCACGTGCCTGCACCGGAAGATTCCTGACAGTGCTCGAGTGTTAACCATGAAGCAGGCTCTGTGCTGTGTCCCCCTTTTCCTATATACTTTCATAGCAAGCACAGTCATCACCCATTTTACAGATGAGGAATACCAAGCCTCACAGAGGAGGGGTAACTTCCCAGAGCCACAGAGCTCAGGCCTGCCTGACTCTAGAATATTTCTTCCTCCACTACCCTGCACTGCTTGCCAGCGGCAGCATACACTGTGAAGGAATTGCTGACTTACACTTGAAGGGTTGAATGCTTGCTTCCACAGGCATTACTTCCTGGTTCTCAGGGATTTAGTCCTCTTAGAAGCTTTCCCCTCACCCAGTCGTTCACGGATGGAATTTCTTAATAGTTCATGCTCTGCTTCCTTGCCCAGCTAGGCATTAAAGAACCCTACTCAGTCTGGTCCCCCCACCCCCTGTAACTAACTCCTGGCTCTTACACAACTCCGCAAAGAGCAGCACGTGAGGCCTGTCCTTCTGATGGTTTAAACAGAGCTCTTCCTAGACTTCCTTTCNACCTAGAGTGGCCTCAATAGGGCAGTGGTGGCAAAATCCTCATTGTCTCTCTCTTGGACCTTTTCTGTGACAGGAAAGGAGATGTGTTAAATATTTTAAGGTAGCTTTGTACCAGTTTCTTTAAAAAAACACATTGGTCTGAAAATTTTTGAGTTGTCTTCCCCAAACTTGAGAGAGGTGGGTACCCCAAGGGGAGGAATGGTTGTCTAAAACTGGATCGAAGCTGAGTATGGTAGAGACATGTCTATAATGCCAGCATGCCAGAGGCTGAGGTAGGAAGGTCTTGAGTTCAAGGCCAGCCTGGCTTCATACCAATACCCTGTTTCTACACAAACAACAAAGTCTGGGTTCAACAAAAGGACAGTACATGAAGCAAGAGGCATGCCAATCGCGCTGGTCTTGTTATGTTATTTATATTATGCTGTGTCCTATACAGGCATTGATATCACATGGTACCCAATGAGTTTGTACAATTACTATGTGTCAAATAAACTCCCAAAGAAGAACTGTAGGTAGGGGGAAAATATCCCTAAAGCTCTCAGTGGTGGGTTAAGAGGTCTTGACAGGCTACTTTTATCTGAACCTGTTTTCTCATCTGTAAATTGTGAGGGTGACTTTTGTCCTGCAGAACTGGCCTATGGGTCAGGGTGACATAGCAAGTGTGTCCCTCACAGTGGGATACTTTATGAAAAATGTGTCATAAGTCAATTTCATCATTGTGTGCATGTCACAGTATGCTCTCATGCCTAGATAATCCAAGGCAGTCATTGGCATGGCCTCTTGTGTTGAAGAGACACGGTAAACAGGGAGATGAGGCTGCTGCCTTTATGACATGGCCTACAGTTTTACAGTAAACTTTCTTATTCAAAAAGTAGAATACATATGCTCTATAATACCAATACTGCAGTGTAGTCATTTCATAAACCAGTAATAGTTGCTTATTGCCATGACCAAATATTGTACCCCACAGACACCTGAGGAGTGTGTTACGCTGCTGTGTATGATGGCTGCAAGGCCACCTGTGTAGGAATGCTTCAGCACTCTTATCATCTCATGGTCCAGTCCTTTATTGACGGTAGTGTTGTTGCATGGCACACNACTATATTTAACAAAATTGAAGTGCCATGCTCTGTGTCAGCTATGCCATGACTATTAGTATGGACCAAGGCAGTGTTTATTTACTGCATAACTTCTGACGCAAGGGCAAAACCTAACAGCCCTCATCATTTGACTTTTCAACTTCTCATAGGGAAGGCTATTTTCTTTTGCAAAACATTAGAAGGGACCACTCAGTTTTCATGGTAGCCTGTTTTAACCCTTTAATGTCACTGAAATCCTCCATTCTCAAGGACCTGTTATCTCAGTGTGGTGGCTTTATCTCCTTAACTGTTAACTACATCTCTCCTCNGATGTGATTTGAGTAGTTCTTCAATGTCACTTTCAGNAACTTTGTAAAACCCCGGCTCTTCAAGTACCAGTGACGTACATTGTATTTACACTGCTTAGTCTGCTTAGATCTCAGACATCTGACCAATCCATATGGGTTTCTGCTGATGGTTNGGACACTGGTGTCAGATGGGGAATGATGCTTGAGCAGGNACTGGCTTCATAAGCTCACAGTTTATGGGTCAAACTTTCATATTTTGGTGACTCCCAGTTTACCAAGTAATTTTCTAAGTACAGGAATAAAAAAAACATATATCCAGTTTCCAAGTTTCTCATGATGAAAACAGCCTGGATTTGAACCTAAGNGTCTATTTAAATAATATCAGTAGCTCTTGATAAGATAGCCTCAACTACCCACCTGTATAAAGGGAATAGTATTATTCACTAATGTAGGGAGATTCCATGAAGGGTCTAGGAAGCAGTTGTAAAGATTTGCACCTGGTCCGCATGGACACGTTGCACAAAGGCTAAATATGATTATTCCTAATTTAAAAAAATTATGTGTGGCCCAGTTTTTCTGTGATGCTGCAGTTAACGACCAAGATCTGTAGCAGGTAGACAGAATTGAAGACCATACTACAGCCATGACTAGAGTATCGTGCGTTGANAGGCCCTGTCTCCCCCCAGCAGGTGTGCAGAGAGAAATGATAGCCCTGCCTCATGACAGCCACATGGATAATGAGCTAGCACACNGGCAGGTATGCTGAGGATGCCACAGTCCTGACTGTCTTGCCACCTGCAGCCACTGTTCCTGTGTTAGGACCCTGTGTCTGAGATAAAAAGGACAGAGGAGAAGGGTGGAGGAGGGGCAGGCTCTTTCAGGTGGGTTGGGCTAAGAAGCTGAATTTTGCAGGTAGAAAACCATTGTAACAAGATCCTTGCACACACCCTGCACTTAGTAGGAACCCCTAAAATGCTTACCTGGAGACCAAACACATGGAGAATGTCTGTTGTGTCTGAATACCTCTTGTTTGGCTCTGACCTGAGGAATTCCAGCAAGCCACTGTGGAGAAACCTGTCCAAAGAATTAGTGTTAGTTAAAAAGTAAAAACTAGTGACCTCCCAGGGCGCAAGTTTGGTATGCTGTCCCAATGAGATTGTTTCATAAATGGGTGGCAGCTTGGAAGTGGTTGTCAGCCGTGCCTTTGTAGCGTGACACAGACATTTGGTTCTGTGTATTTGAGGTGTGCCACTCNGCTTGTGCCAGGCCCTGTGTTTCATCCAATCTCCTAAGGTTCTTCCTCTTGGACACAGGAGCACCAGGCAGACATTCTAAAGATATCTTGAGTCTCAGGGACCAGGCAGGTCAGGAAGAGTTGAGCTGAGTAAATCAGAAAGGTACAGGTCCTCCTTTGACAGTCGTGGTTTCCCTTGTCCCCAGAAAATTAATCTAAGTCTTTGACACTGGATTTGCATANAGTCTGGACTCTTCCCCCTTCTCCTGGGATGGGGGGGTGAGCGGTCCTTGGAAACCACCTCCAGGCATTGGCCAAACCCTATCCACTGAGTACCACCAGATCCTCCCTAGAGGCCAAGGTCAGGGTCTGTCCAGGTCAACTACACTGACATGTTCTGCAGCTGTGCTGTTCTAGACAGGCAGAGGTCTTGGCTTAATCGAGTAAGGTCACTGGCCCTCNGGGCCAACCCCAGAAGGGAGGGCTTTTGTGATAGTTAATATCAGCTTGACAGAATTTAGGATCGCCCAGGATACAAGCCTCTGGCTATACCTGTGATGACGTATTGAGATTGGGTTCATTGAGGATAGTTTGGGGTCCTGNACTAAGTAAAAGGTGAAAGCAAGCCGGGCGGTGGTGGCGCACGCCTTTAATCCCAGCACTCAGGAGGCAGAGGCAGGAGGATCTCTGTGAGTTCGAGGCCAGCCTGGGCTACCGAGTGAGTTCCAGGAAAGGTGCAAAGCTACACAGAGAAACCCTGTCTTGAAAAACAAACAAAAAAAAAAAGGTGAAAGCAAGTTGAACACTAGCTTCCTGCCCAGGAACGCAATGTGACCAGCCTTCCGCTCCTGCCATCATGCCTCCCCTATCACGATGGACCCTCTAGATATAAGCCAAAGTAAAACCCTTCTCCACTGTTGTTTTTGTCAGGGTATTTTGTTGTGGAAATGTGTACAGTAATACAGAGCTCCTCCGGGGCTGCTCAGTTTACCCAACAGACTAGGAGAGGTCCATACACCGGTGTCTCCCACATTCCACTCAACCACACTGGAAGATGGAGCTTGGCAGTCCCAGCATCTTCTTGCACCTCCTCTGATATGCTAGTGAGAGTGAGAGGGTTTGCTCATTCCCTTGGGACCTGTCTTTGGGTCTCCCACCGGAGTAGCACCACATCCCTCCTTTACCACTCCGTCAGCTCATGTCCAGTATGCATTCTCTTTTCCCTCTGCAGCATTTAGTGTCGGGGTTGTTTCATTACCAGCCTGGGGATGTCTGGTGATTTTTGTTCTGTGTATTTTTCATGTATATCAGACTGGCCTGGAATTTGCTATGTAGTCCAATTTCAACCTCCCAGTGCTGGGATTACAGGCATGTACCNCCACACTGTATGTGTTATAGATCAAGAATAATTCTAGCCCCTGGCCAGTGGGGACATGGCAGTGGTCCAGTCTTGATCTCTACCTTGATGTAGTGGTCATCATCCCCAGGGAAAGACTGTAAGGCATTGTGAAATGCTAGGATCCCAGATAGAGGGAAGGACATATGGAGGTGAGGTCTAGTTAGATGGTCTGGATGGGTAGAGGTGTCTTGCTCAGGAGACATCCATTTAATTGTTCAACATATCTATCTGCCATGTAATGGAGCACTGTACACCACTTCATGCAAACACTAGGCAAACCCCTGAGAGTCTTGAGCTGTCATATTCTTCCTGACCCTGGAGTTACTCTTAGCTCACAGTACAGTGCTGTACACGTGAGACACAGCTGTCAAGTGGCAGCCCTGGCATCTGTGCTTGGGACATGAGACGTGTGTGTATGTGTGTGTGTGTGTGTGTGTGTGTGTGTGTGTGTGTGTGTGTGTGGTGTGTACATGGGTATAAGATTGGGTAGCAAAAGCTCATAGACCAAGGCCATCACCCTAACCCTCTCTCCTGCCCTCCTGCCAGTGAGGGGCACATCCCCAGGATGTTTGCAGGCTTTATTCCGCCTGGGCAGTTACCCAGGCTCCTTTAATCCACAGCCGGATGGGGATTGCTGCTGGCAGAGGGAAGGGCCACACATCATTGTCCCTTTCACTGAAGCACACCTCTCAAGAAGTTCCGGGGTGGGGCGGGAGCTTGGCTGCAAACACAGGCCTGCCATTATGCCACTTCAACAGGCCAGAGGAGACCTACACATCTTGCCAGCTGGGGGTGATGGCCATCACAAACAAGGACTTCTCCAAGGAGGAAATACAAAGACTCCATCCGGAGGGCTGGGGATGAGGAGGATCGGAGTGTAGTTGTCTGGTCAGGGTTCGCTGGAGAAACACAAAGAAGAAAATGATCAACCCAGGAAAGCTCTTCCTGAATGTGGCCTAGCAGGAATTTGGTTGGGGTGGGGCTGAAGGTATTAAGCCCCAAAAACTGTGGTTTGGATTCTTTGCTTGGGGGAAATGTGAAGAAGGGGTTTTCTCTCCTGGAGATGAAATTGCTGAGTGATGGGAAAATGCCCTGCTAATCTATCTGGAGTGCTTCGTGTTCCAGCTGTACAAACTACACTGTCCTGTAAGCCTCTCTGTCACTCTGTTAGNGTTCTCATTAATATAGGAGAAAACAAAACATAGCGAGGTTTACTGATNTACCCAAGGTTCTTGAGCTGTTCATGCTGGAGTTGTCCACAGTGGCATGGTTGACACTTATTCCTAAAAGCCTGATCAGTACTAGGTTCTCACAACTGTGTCCCAGCAGCTGGCCACACAGCCTTGTCCTCTCCTTGAGCTCAGCCCTGCACAAGGACCTTAGTGACACTCTATTTCTCAGCACCTGGCAAGGACTGTCTAAGGACACACTGTGAGAGAGGGTACCAGGCTGAGATTTCTACCCAGTCTGCTCTTTAGCACATAGTAGGGCTGCCACTTTCAGGACCCTGGCTCAGCTCTTTTTATTTAAATCTCAGTCTCTCTGTCTCAATCTCCCCCCGACCCATGTGTGTGTGTGTGTGTGTGTGTGTGTGTGTGTGTGTGTGTGCAGGTTAGACTGTGTGAGTGTAAGCATGCCATTGCATGCATGTGTAGATCAGTGGACAACCTCAGGTTTCAATAACTACCTTCTCCCTTGTTTGAGACTGGATGTCTAATAGTTTATGGCTGTTTATACCAGGCCAGCGCATTTGCAAGCTTCTGGGATTCTCATGGCCAGCTTTACATGGACCGGGGATCCGAACTCAGGTCGTCGTGTTCACGTGACAGACACTTCATCNGCTGAGCCATTTCGCCTGCCCATTTCTTTCTGTTTTGTTGTGTCTTCAGAAAGGAGAGAGAGCAAGGCTAGAGGTGGACTTCACTACTGCTTTTGCAAGAGTTAGTCTGGACCATCAGCCCCAAGTCTGTGACCATCAGCAGCCTCCTTGGTAACCCTTTGTTTTCTCAAAGTAGTCTTTTGTCCAGCAGACAGGATGGTGATCCACCTAGAGAGTACCTTCCTGGGCCCCCAGATGCCAGCTCTTGCTCATGCTTTAATCCACCTGATTCACCACCCAGGC
>LZPO01107912.1:475026-487051 GCA_001675575.1 Neotoma lepida
GTGTCAGATCCCCTGGAGCTGGAGTTACAGACACTTGTGAGCTGCCATGTGGGTGCTGGGAATTGAACCTGCTCTGGAAGAGCAGCCAGTGCTCTTAACTGCTGAGCCATCTCTCCAGACCCTGCCAAGTGTTTATATCATTGANTCCTGTTTCACTATGTGACCCACAGTGTTTCAGAAGCCACCTGATGGAGTCACACCCCAGTTCTGCTGTTTCAGCTGGAGTGCCCTGTGTATCTACCATGTGAGAATAATCAGTCATGCAGACTAGTGTCTTCTCACAGGGTTGCTGGTGGGTTACATGAGTTAGTCTGTATAGTAACACCTGGTAATGCCAGACAGGAGGAACCTTCACTGTCGTTGTCCGACTAATCAAGTGAAGTCACCACCTCACAAGCAATTGAGTGGACTGAAATCTGAAGCCAGGCCTCTGTTCTGAAGCCTGTGTTCCTTCCATTGGCAGCCTCCATGGCTCTGAGACCCCATCCAGGGGCCCAGGACATACTTCTCATACTGCTGCTTCTGACTTATCCTTGACCTCTTAGACCACACACACATGCACACACACATACACACAACACATACAAATACACACACGTACATATGCACACATACATGCGCATTTATACACGTTTTCTGAGAGACCCTGTGACCCTGAGGTAATTCTTGCCCTTTGCAAGTGAAGGTTCCTAAGTAAAGAGACAAGTTGCTCCTGAGCAAACGGCAACAGCCCACAGCCCTACCCCATTGACTGCCTCCCTTCACCCTAATGGAGAAAGCCTGACATCTCTACATAAGGCAGGTGTTTCCGGGCCAATTCTTCAGTGTTTTCCAGNTNNCTGGGGAACATGGAGAGCAGTGGGCTTCAAGAGTGAACNGTTCTGTCGCCTGTAGCAGGCCCAGGAGTGAAGCTGTNTCCTTCATGTCTCCGGAACCCTAAATGAATCACTGGCCCTACAAGTGTGAGGCTCNGGTACTTGAGAAGAAAAAAGAGAAAGCAAAGCCCCGAAGCCTAATACTTCCCTCTTGGAGAGGGGTGCACACATGTCTTCTGTTGTTCCACCATTCCATCCCTATTAGTGGGCATGAGCTCCTTGCCAGGACTTGGGCTGGACCACACTAAGGCTGTGGTGAAATATAGGTGTGGCTCTGATGGAAAGACAGTCAATATAGCAATAAACAACATGACAGACAGACAAAGGAAAGGGGAGGCCCACTTAGGGCTGCCTAGAAAGGCACTTTAGGAAGAGATGTTTCAGCTGTGAGCTGAAGGACGGAAGGAGATGGTCTTGTAAAAGGTGGATGAATATGTGGACAGGCCACAGCAGCACCCAGTGTGTGGAGACCTGTGTGAGCAAAAGCTGGGAGTTAGGAATGTGCTTACTGAGGTCTGAGAAGTGAGGGACGTGCACCAGAGGGTGAGCAAAGTCCTGGGCGGGCAGACTGCACAGGCCCCAGCAAGGAGACTGAGTTNCATCTAGCCTGGGCGGGAAGACATCGAAGGGGTGAAAGCGAGATAATGACAAGCTGGAGTAGTTACGAGTTTTTCTTTATTATGGAGAGGGTAGGGAGAGTGAACCGGATGGAGAGAGTGGAAGATTCAGAAAGGTCAGCAGCTAGGGATGTGAGGAGNGGCCTTCGGAGTGTGGGAGAGAGGGCTGGGGAGACAGGTGTCAAAGGTGCCTTGAGGGTGAGAACCTGTGGGGACAATCTAGGGAGCTTTTGAGAATCCACTGGGTGACAGTCCAGGTGAGGTCTAGAAAAGGGAGCACAGGGATTGGTCCTCCATCCCTGTAGGATGGAGGGGTTGGGGTGGGGGGACAGGGCAGAAGAAACGGGAGCAGAAGAAAATGTGGACTCATACGCTGACGCTATATCCAACTTTATTCTTTTCCACCATGAAATCTTGCATGTGTGTTCTACCTTAGGCCTGTTACGTAGCTGAGAGTACCTTTATCAGAGACCTCCTGGAGAGAAAGTACTGCACATTGCTTGAGCCCTGTTCTTTGCAGGGACATGCTGCATTGGCAAAGGGTCTGGCCCAAACTGGGGAAGTAGGGCCCTGTGGTTCCAAAACACATGCTTTGATTCCCCTGGCCTCTGGGCTCCTGTGTGTGTCATGGGTGCCCAGGAGAGGAGCCAGGCCCATCAGTGTCAGGTGAGCATCACCCAAATCAGCCAGGCTGCATGAGCTCCCTGCCCCACACCCTGCTCTGATCCAAGCATCCCACACGGTAATAGAATCAGCCTTGACTCCAATGTAATTGACACCTGCATTCAGTCTACAGAATCCCTTCAACCTTCCGAGTCCCCCCTTCCTTCAAGACTCTTGAGCAGAGCCATCCCAGGGCTGCAGAAGCAGGTGCTAGGACGGGTTTGTTTCTGCACGAGGATGATTCCACTGATGGAAATGAAACAGGAGGACAGACAGAAGCTCTGTAAGCTCCCTAGGGGCTAGCCACTCCCAGGGGAAGGAGAATTGNCTGGAGTCACACTTCTCTAGTTACCAGCTGGGAACGAGGGAGAGGCCCTTTGGGATAGTTCATGGGGGAGGGGACTGAGCAGTGGAACCAGGGTTCCAGTGGCCCACATCCAACCCTGGCACAAAACAGGGACCCAGAAGCCTTGTCCTGTAGGAGAGTCTCTGGATGTCCCTTGGAGGGATAATAATGAGGGTCGCAATGTTGCTGCCATGATGGTTATTTAAGAATCAAATTATGGTAGACGGCAGAAGCACTTGGAGCCTTGTGGTGTTTCTTTAACCACAGACTTCCCTTTGTTAGGACAAGCAGAACTGCCTGAGAACACTGCTGAGAGTTCCAATGAAATGCTTCTTATTTTCTTTAAGAGTTCATTTACTCCCTCCATGAACACTCATTCAAATCAGATATTGAGGTTNTGTCAGTTAGTAAGAATCTTCTCAGGCCCACATGGGACTCCTGGAGTTAACAACATATGGGCAGATAGTGAAAGCAAATGTGTTGTAAAGAATCACTTTCCTTCTGTTTCTGTGAGCCCCTCTGAGCCCTGCTTAGTTGATTCTGGGGGCTGTGTTCTCCTAGTGTCCTCCAACCCTGTGGGTCTCTGCATCTGCTCCCATCAGTTGCTGAATGACAGACACCTCTCTGATAAAGCAACAGTCACAGACCCTGTATGGGTCTGACCTAGGTCCTCTGCATATATGTTATGGCTGTATAGCTTGGTGTTCTTGTGGGACTCCTTACAATTGGGGTAGGGGTTTTCTCTGATTCCTTTGCCTGCTCTTGGGACCCTTTTCCTCCTACTGGGTTGTCTCATCTAGCCTTGATGTGGTGGATTTTGCCTAGTCTTATTGTAACTTGTTATACTCTATTTGGTTGATATTCCTGGGAGGCCTGCTCTTTTTTTAAGGGAAACAGTGGCTGTCTCTTATACACATCTAGATGTGTATAAGAGACAGGTACTGAGTGGCTCCCACAGTCACCATGATTCAGAGGGCTGAGTAGTTCATGGGAGTGGGTACCTGATATCACGTATTCCTAACCATGGTCTCATCAATTATTTTTGTGACAAGCCAACCAGATCTTTGTCAGCTGCTTGTTTGGCACACAGAGTAATCCAGGCTTCCCCCATTGTGTTACCCTCTCCCAGCACTCTCCCAGCAGAGCCAAACTGCTTATTATCTGGGNACATCGCTATTGGTTTGTCTATTTTCTNTGTTCTTTACACACAGGTGCCCAAGAAAGAAGTATGCANAAATGATTCCCAAGTTTCCACTNTCATCAGCCCCTAGGCAGCTTCTCAGGCTAGTGTCTGTTGGGGTCTGCAGGCCGCAGGGTCGGAGAGCAGGAGTCTATACCAGGGTTCACACTGCCTGGTGGCCTACTTCTTGGGAGGGCCAAATAACTGCTGTTCGTGATGCATTTCTTTAAACTTTATTTTCATGGTGGTTGAATTAGTTCCTGATTGTTGCTGTAATAAAACNCCAGGAACAAAAGCAATTAATGGAAGGAAAGATTTATTTTGGATTTTGCTTCCAGAGGGAGAATCNGTAACAGCAGGGGAGGCATCATAAGAGGCATCTGGAACAGGAAGCTGAGCGATCACATCTCAGCCACAAACAGGAAGCAGAGAGCAAAACTTTGCAGAAAGCCCATCCCTCATTGATGTTTCTCCTCCAGCAAGGCTCCCAGACAGCAGCACCAGCTGGGGACCAAGAGTTCAAATACCTGAGCCTGTAGGGAATATTTTTTATTCAAACCACCACAGTAGTGCTGTTTATACTTAACCTAAGTTGAGTAGTGCTTCCCTAAAATATTGGATACCAGAAGCGTTTCAATTTTTAGATTTTTGTGAATTGGTAAATATTTGTGTACCCATTAATGAGCAGCCTTAGGAACAGGGATTTTGTATTTAGAACAAGGCTAAATATAAAATTCATTTGTTTCCCGTGCACTTTACATGTGCAGGTAGAGCAGAACCTTGACTGGTGTTTTTAGCATCACTCCTTTCAACCCCAACCTGCCAGGGGTCAGGGGTACACTGTCAATGTTTGGTGTCATGTTCATGGTCAAGAAGTTTTAGCCAGGTGCAGTGGCACACATCTGTAATCCCAGCACTGGGGAGACTGAGGTAAGACAATAGAGAGCTCCATGGATAGCCTGGGCTACNTTAGCAACCTCCTGTTGTGGTGGAAAAAAGAACAAAATTAGCTTGAGATTTTGGGTTATTTCCAACCTCTCAGTTATGGGTNGCTTTTTGTGAAAATAAATTCATTTTGGAATGAATTTTTAAATTTTTGTTTATTTATGGATATGTGTGTATGTGTTTATGTGTTCACATGTACCACATGTATGAAGGTACTTGTAGGGGGACAATAGAGGACATCACATACCCTGGAATTACAGTTTCAGGTGGTTGAGCTGCCTGGTATGGGTGATGGGAACCGAACTCAGGTCTTCACTAGAGCTGCCAATGCTCTTAACCACTGAGCCATCTCTCCAGGCCCTGGAATGGATTTTTTTATGAAGAGATGACAGTAAGAGATTCTGAATAGAAGGACTAAAATTGGGTAGAAAAATATTTTCAACCTTTTTAAGGTTTTATTTCTGGTTATAAACACACACATACACACACACACACACACACACACACACACACACGCACGCACATACAAACAAAAACCCTAACTCTTATCCCCACTCACTGAAAGGCAAATGAAATCAGCATTTTGGCATTTTTCATTATAGTCATTTTTCTTGCAGGAAAGTCTGATAATGCAATATATATAATAATTTGTCTCCTGTTTTTTAAAGTTTCTTATAAAATTCTATATTGTAAGGTTTTCCTGTGCCATTCAGAATACCTTATTCCAAAGAGGCAAATATCTACAACCATTACCAATTCTACATTCCCTCTCAATACTAAAGCTGGTTTCATTATCTCCCCATGATAAAAAATATAAGGCTTTTGGGGGGGAGGGTTTGGCAGGATTGCAGCTGGGATTGAACCTTGGACCTCACACATGCCAGGCAGTTCTCTACTANTGAGCAGTATCCTCAGACCCTGTTCCTATGATAAGTAATGCTATGTTGAACTTTTTTGGGTATAAATCTTTCCACCTAAGTAGGGAGGGAGGAGAGAGAGAGATGTATAACTGGGAATTGAACCCGAGGCCTCATGCATGCTAGGCAAGTGTTCTATCCCTGAGCCATATCTCCAGTCTTCAGTAGCTAGCTGAACGATGGCAAGTCACTGATGCATCCGTCTTCAATACCAGTGAAGTTCTTTAGAACCCATCCCTCTAGATCCTTCTCTGACTTTTGTTCTATTGGTCACCAGTGGTGACTGCCTCTTCTGGGTTGGTTTTTGAGAATGAGTCTCTCCTAGTCACCCGATGTACTTTTCTCCCTTTCTAGTCTCCCTCAGCCAGCTACCTTCTCTGCAAAAATAACCCCTTAATTTTTCCTTCTTTTCAGACATTATAAAGGGAGGCTCCTTCTAGGGATTATTCCTAATTGCATGGTATTTTACAGACCCCCCCCCCTTTCTGGTCACCCAGTTTTATTGAGTCAGCTGTTCCATTTGTTTTCTGAGCAGCAATNGAGACCAAATTCAAATCTGCAGTCCGTCTCTGAATAGCCAAGTGACCTCAATCAATCTAACACGGCTTCAGGAAGGTGCCATCTGTACCAGGGGACTGTAAAAGGAACCATGTGGCAAGACTGCAGCAAGAACTTCAGAACACAACACATGTAAAGTCCTCAGCCACTGTTAGTGCTGCATTCATGTCCCCAAGGAGAAAGAAACATTTAAGATGATGCTTAATGTTTCTCCATTATGACAAAATGACACCATGAATACCTTTCCTGGGAGGAAGGACTGGACCGAGGTCTCCTAGGTGAAAATAAGCAATAATGTCACAATGCCNCTCCTGTCCTTAGTTAGTGAAGGGCAATGTTTGAGACTGATGATGGCATGCCTGCATCAAGGCTGCCAGGCATACCTTGTAATGCCCAGACCCTAGCTGGGCTCACAAAGGGCTCCATGGTGCTATCTGCCATGCTCAGGGGATCTCAGAGGGGACACTGGGATCAGCTGGTCTGTGTCCTACCCAAATGAATCCCAGCTCGAAGCTCATGGAATATCAGGAATGCCATGTGGTCTCTCATGTGTATTTGAGATCTCCACAGCCATTGTGTACGTGCACGTGTGTCTCCCTCTTTCCCTCACTCTTCCTAGGCCAATTGGAAATGCAGACATTCTCTCGCGGCACTGGAGCTAAATGAGTCTGCCAACTGTGTGCAGGTTTCTTTTCCGTGTGGCTCACCATCTGGAGTGGCATCCTGGCTTCCTTGTGGTGGTGTGCATATGTGTGTATACGTGCACTCATGAGTGCGCAGGCCAGGGTATTGTGTTCCCTGTCTGTGCTTGAGCGGCTGAATGAACAAGAAAGAGCAAGCACCCACAGAGAGGACAATGCCCTAAAGTCATCCTTGCAGTGAGAATGAATAATTCATACTGTATCTGCCTCTTTCCAGGGCTTCCCAAAATAGCTGTTTTAATTGCTCATGTGTTGCGCTGCTGACTTTAACGCAGTTGCCTTCAGTTCAGAACACTTTGGTGTTTCATGTTGATTTAACAGTCAGGCTTCCCTTTGGAAGCAACATTCTATTCATTTTCTTGTTTAGAAAAAAAGGATAGGGGTATTAAGGAAAGTTATACTTTTTAGAAAGGAAAACCATTTTCTTTTCAATTCTTCTGTGGATCTCCTCTTTAACCAGTTACCATTGACCTCTGTGGTCCTAAAAATTAAATAAGAAGAAATTGGATGGATAGGTAATGTAGATTTCCTGGCCCCATCAGTCTACCCTCTGTGGTGTGATCAGCAAACACTTGGGAATCTACAGACTACTGATTTTTGCCACTGGAGCTGGCTCAAGCCTGTGAGAGAAGCCATGTATGCTCTAAGTGGCAGAGCTGGAAGAGTGGTGCTGTCTAAGCTTTTTGGAACCCAGTAGATTACATTCTGAGCTCCAGATGCCAGACCTGGTGCTGCAGGATTTTATGGTTCCCTGGTGGATTTGGGTTTTGCTTTAATGTGTGCTGGTTGGTTCTTATTGTCAGTTTGACACAACCTAGAGTCACATGAGAAGAGGGAACCTCAATTGAAGCATTGCCCAGATCAGATTGGCCTGTGACCATGTCTGTGAAAGATTATCTTGATTGATGATTGATGTGGGTTGGCCCAGCCTACTGTGGGTGTCACCATCCTTAGGCAGGTGGGTCTGGGATGGTATAAGAAAGCTAGCTGAACATAAGTCGGTGAGCAAGCCAGTAAGCAGTGTTCCTCCATGGCTCCTGCTTTTAGATTTCTACCTTGAGTTCCCATTCTGACTTTCATCAATGATGGATTGTGACCTGGAGGTGTAAGCCAAATAAACCCGTCTCTCATCAAATTGCTTTCGGCTGGTGTTTTATCATAGCAACAAAGAAGCACATAGAACTATGTAATTATTTTATACCCCAATCCTTCCCCTTTGGATTAGGAATGCTTACTGTGTGCCATGATATGTTAGAAATGTGTCACTTGGTTCTGATTTTATAGGTTTTTTTTCAGTTCACAGTTAAGAGACTTTGCACTTTCAAAATCTTAGAACAGTCAATGAATTTGGGGACTTTTGAAGTTGGATTGTATTTTATGTTATGAGATAAACATGAGACTTTGGGGACAAAGGATGGAAGGTTATGGCTTTAAAATGATGAGTTTGAGTGTCAAGTTGACAAGCTGGAGTTGTGATGGCTAGTTTTTGTTTTCTGTTTTTTCTTTCTTTTTTACATAATTATTTATTGATTCTTTGGGAACTTCACATCATGCACCCCAATCCCACTCACCTCCCAGTCCCTTCATATCCTCCCCTGACTCCTGCAGCATGACCCCCCCAAATTAATTAAAAACTAAACAAACAAACAAAAACCCACCTCGATCTTCTGTCTTTCCAACACCTTTTCATTCATCCTAGTGGCATTGGGAGCCACAGTGTGTCACCACCACCAGGTGTGATAGTTTTAATCGTCAGTGTGACAGTGTGTATCGACACTCCTGAGAAGAGAGCCTCAATGAGGGATTGTCTAGATTAGGTTGTCCTGTATGGGTGCTTTTATAAGGAATTTCCTTTGATCAAAATATTTTTATTAGTTATGTGAGTTTATGTGGTATGGGGTGGGTATGTGCCCATGAGTCCAGGTACCCTGAGAGGCCAGAGGTATTGGATCTCCTTGCAGCTGAAGTTACACATGGTTTTGAGATCTCTAATGTGGATGCTTGGGTCCTCTGGAAGAGCAAGATGTGCTCTTCACCACTGAGTTATTTCTCCAGCCACCATGTCCTTAATTCTGTTCATGGAAGTGAGAAGACCCACCCTGAATATAGGCAGGACCATTTCTTGGGCTGGTGGCTAGACTGAGTGAAAAAGAGAGCCAGCTGAGTTAGTAACTAGTAAGCATACTTTAATTCATAGCTCTCTGATCGTGACTGTGGGTGTCACGTGAAAAGCTTCTACCACTGTGATTTCGCTGCCATGATACACAGTAGCCTGGAATTGTGAGCTAAANAAGCCCTTTCTCCTGTAAGCTGCTTTTGTCAGGGTATTTTATCACAGCAACAGGAAAAGACAAAGATGCTTATGAGTACTACTAGGAATTTGATATTTATACACAGAATACACAGTACAGTGTAGAATATATAAGGTAGTGCTTACATTGCAACCATAAAGCTATGACCCACTGTTTTTTAATTAATCACAATGTTTGTATCATACTTGTTAAAAAAAGGAGACGAAGACGAAGATGAGAAAGAAGAAGGAGGAGGAGAAGGAGAGAGAGAGAGAAACCTTTCAAACTTGGATATTTATATTTGGGGGGGGTAGGGTCTCATGTTCCTCAGGCTGGCCTTGAACTGACTGTGTAGCTGAGGATGGCCTTCTAAGTACTGGGGTTACAGATATGTGCCACTATGTGGGGCTAAACTGAGGTGTTTTAATTCACACACCAATATGTAGAGAAACACAAAGGAATACATGTGTGAAATCAAGGTCCAGTGTTCCTAAGACACGTTCAGAACTCGATTCCTTTCTTTGATCTTTTCACTGAGATGCTGATATCTGTGCTTTTGACCTTGCCCTTTGTGTTTCTGGCACAGCCTTGTGATCTGGCCCCTCACAGGAACTTGAGCTTTGGCTNCTGGGCTCCAGTGGCTCCCTGGCACTTGTGTAGTGTTAACCTACTTTCAGGTCCTGTGTTAGGAATGTTGCTAGACAGGTCTGCTCACTGCCTNCTCCACCCTCTCCACAGCATGTGGCTCCTAGGAGTTGAAAGAACTCCACTCTTACCTGTGGGATCTTATCCCAAGCCTGTGGCATCCATTCCACCAGGGGCTATGCTGGTGTCATTGGTACCTGTGCTCACACAGGTGGGTGTTTCTTTGAGGATGCAGCCTGGCTGACAGTGGTGGCATGATTCCAGCGTTAGTCATACCCAGTTCCAAAGATGCTGAGCATGCTTTAACATGGGCATCTTGGAGTCGATGGAATGGAAGGCTGTGGAAGGGCCATGGGCAAGGCCTGGTCCTTTATGAACTCTATGAAATTCAACTTGTATTTTTACTGTTTTCTNTTTGGCTAACATGCAAGGGGCAGGTGTCTGCCTCACAGAATCACTGTGAAGGTAAAGGACATGATTTGTTTTATGCACAGTGTATTTGGTCCAATGCTTGTAATGAATTGGCCTTGAGAATAAATATTTCTGGTGTCCTGTGTGTTGGGTGTGTGTGTGTGTGTGTGTGCATATATGCACATGTGTATGTGCACGTGTGAGCTCCCGAAGGACAAGAGATAAAAAGATGCCCTCCACCAAGCCTCAGCAATAGCCCATCCTGTTCACCCTTTCCCTCAACACTGATGTTACAGACCTGTGCAGCTACGTATGAGTGCTGGGGATACACAGGTTCTCATGCTTGCCCAGCAAGTGCTCTTCCCCACTGAGCCATCTCTCTAGCCCTTGTTCTCCTTTTTGAAGTAGGGTCTTATTATGCAGCCCATGTTGGCCTAGAATTTGTGTCAATCTTCCTGCCTCTACCTCCTAAATACTGGAACTACAGGAATGCATCACCACACCAGGCTTTAAAATGTTTTAATTATAGGTTCCTCCGTGTCAGTCTCACAATGCCCTCTACCTTTGGGAGAGGCAGTTACTAGAGTTACAGAGGCAATGCCACNAAGAGGGCCTTAGAGATGTCACATTCCAGCTTCCTCGTTGCCCAGAAAAAGTGGGTGTTTGCCTAAAGACAGAAGATTCGAACTCAGATGTCATTCCTGTTCCAGGGCTCCATCTGAATCATGTCAGCATGGGAAAGGCCCTGGGCAGATGGGGTCCCAGAGAGGGCACCAGGGACCAGTTTTCTTAGAGGATCTGTTTCTCAGGTGGTGAGGCTAGAGTGAGTTGGCAATCAGATACNATTCTGGAATGGCTATATTTCAGGGAATTAATGGAGGGCTACGGTCTCTGCTCTCACCGCTTAAGGGTCATCTGGATAGCTGGTCCCTTGGAAACCCAGTTCATGGCATCAAAAACATCAAAGCTAGGGGCCAAGTGTCCTTAAATCCTTTGTTCAGAAAAGAAAATGATGGCATATTGTGCNAGGGTTTATAACACCAGGTGCTCTGATGAGTCATTGCCGGGTANGAATTTATTTTGAGAAGCAAGTTTTCTAGATTGACCTATACACCTTCGGGGAAACTGAGGCTCCAAGCTGGGGAAGGAATGGGCCAAGATTACGCAGCTAGGAAGGAGGAGCCTGAGTGGTTCTGTATGGAACTTGTNTAACCTAACTCCCGATCTGAGGATGAGGATTCGGCTGGCCTCNGGCTCTATGAGGGCCAGCAGGGCAGGGATATTAGGAATTCCAGTCTGCTATGGTGTTGGGCCTTCAGGAGACTATTCTCCAAAGAGGTTCAGCTAAAATTAATCAGAGTGTCACAGTTTTCTTTTGGTTCCCAGCCAACAACAGGTCCTCACTCTGTGTGTGTGTCAATGTGACTGGGGAAATGCTGCTAATGCTATTTCTGGAAACTGCGCCGAAGCCGAACCCAGCACCAACTTGATGTTGGTGTCATGAGTGTGGTATGGCTCCCAGGCTGGTTCCTGGGTTTTAATCTCAGCTCTGCCTCTGGACCCTTGGGTGGCTTTAGACAAACCTCTCTTCTTTCTTTCTTTCTTTCTTTCTTTCTTTCTTTCTTTCTTTCTTTCTTTCTTTCTTGTGTGTGTGTGTGTGTGTGTGTGTGTGTGTGTGTGTGTGTGTACGCCCTGGGAGTTGTTCCCTTTGGTTTTTGAGACCAGGTCTCTCACTGAGATCTGGAGCTTACTGCTTAGGCTAGGTTGGCTAGCCAGTGAGCCTCAGGGATCCTCCAGTTTCTCACAGCCGGGTTTTTATACGGGTTTTGGTTATTCAACTCAGGTCACTATGCCTGTGTGACAAGCACTTTACCAA
>LZPO01107912.1:500036-516143 GCA_001675575.1 Neotoma lepida
TCCCCTATATTTCTACCTAAATATTTCTCACTTCTCCTGCTCAAGAGTATCCTGGGGGGAAAAGTGGGGGCAGGCCCCCCAAAAGTATGCTTAATTGTCCAACCGTGTTGGACTTAATACATGTCAACAACATGTAGAACTTTAGTAAAAACAAGAANTGAAAGAAAGAGTTAGCCAAGATGGTCTTGAAGAGATCTATTGTGAGGCACAGCCTATGGCAGCAGGAGGCNGGAATGTGGGAGGGCCACTTTACAGAATGACCAGTTCAGAACCAACAACATTTAACATGACTCCATCAAGGGACCTTCTGAGTACCTGATGCCACAAAGAATAGACCTCAAGAGTTGCTGGTACAATTGCTTTCCATATGGAAATGTGGCAGGGGAGAGAACTCTTTACCTCTACCCTTACTTTACTCCATATGGGAAACAAATTCAAATTGGCCACAGCCCTACACATAAAAGCTAAAATTGGAAAACACCTAAAAGAAAACACAGGTAAAAACCTGAGCCTGGTATGATAGCATATGTCTGGTCTCAACACTAGATACTATACTTAATCTTAGCTAAAATGCTGAGAAGTGAGGGTTTCACACTAGAGAGACTAGAGGAGGGATCACTTGAGACCAGGAACTCAAGACCAATTGCAGGGATGGGGAGAAAATGAGGAAAAATGAAGCAGGAGAAAATCTGAGAGATTTTGAAACACACACACACACACACACCAGAGAAAAGGAGAAAATATTTGCAAAGCACCCACATTCAGAAGCTCAACAATGGCTAGAAAGATGGNTGAGCAGCTAAGAGCATGTTCTACTCTTGCAAAGAACCTAGGTTTGGTTTCCAGCACTCATTGTGAGCCTGGCAGCTCATAATTACTTATAACTCCAGCATCAAGCTATCCTATACCTCTGGCCTGTGCAGACTTTCATGCCCATGTACATATACCCACACACAGATATACACACATCTGCATCACTAAAAATAAAAGAAATCTTTAAAAGCCTAATAGATGAGAATATGGATAAAAGATTTGAATGCATATTTTTTCAGGCAAAAAAATTTCCTGTACAACCTTGAACCAGTTGTTTAAACTTTCTGTGTCTTAGTTTTGTATTTTGTGCAATGGAAGTAGGATCAGAATCTACTGTGTAAAGTTAATGCAAAGACTGAAGAATTGAGTCCATATAAAGTACCTAGAGCAGTTAGTTATTGGCTTAGAATAAACATTAAATATATGCCTGCTATTTATCATGTTTTTGTACAATGTATCTCCACCTGAATTTTAAAAATTATTTCTATGATAAAATAGGAGGAATTATTGGTCAAGGNTGTTAATATTTTAAGTCTCTGTTTCTAACTTATATTATTATACTGTTGTATTTTATATAGCTAACAGAGTACAGGGTGCCTATTCATATCCTTTAAAACTGATTAGTGATTGTCCTTCCTTTTTATACTGAGTCGTAGCAGATGGCCTTGAACTTATGTTATGTCCTTAACTTATTCCTTCTTTTGGTTGTTATCAGATAGAACTTGAGGTTTAGTTAAAACCTGATCTTGATTTATTTATTTTTGGTTGTGTGACTAATCNAGGNAGAACTGCTTTGCCATGTAGTAAGTTTAACCCATTTACATTTATTGGGAGTTTCTAGAGGTGGATTCTGTAGCCGACCAAGCAACCCACTAAGTACGGGTCCAGTGCTGACATGCTGCCTTGGGATCTGTTTCAGAAACCACTCAGATCGAGGATCCGAGGGTGCAATGGCGGCGGGAACAAGAGCACATGCTGAAGGATTACCTGGTGGTGGCCCAGGAGGCTCTGAGTGCACAGAAGGAGATCTACCAGGTGAAGCAGCAGCGCCTGGAGCTGGCACAGCAGGAGTATCAGCAGTTGCATGCCGTCTGGGAGCATAAGCTGGGCTCCCAGGTCAGCTGTGAGTACCTCCCACTGCTGGGGCCATTGCCAGCATCCCCCACAGTACAGCAGGGACTGTCCACTGAGTACTCTCAGCAGCTTCAGTACTTAAATCTGTCCTCTTCCCCCTCCAGCCCTTGTACAAACTATCATACTCTCTATTGTTCCTCCTGTTACTTTTTTCTTCCTTTTGTTCTCTGTGTGTGCACATATGTGTATTGTGTGCACATGTATGCACTGACGCTTGCACCCATGCGTAGATGTGGAGGCCAGAGGAGGATGTTGGGTATCCTGCTCTGTCACTCATCTCTTTATTCCCTTGAGACAGGGTCTCTCACTGGAGTTAGACTGGTGGCCAGCAAGCCCCAGCGATCTTCCTGTCTTCCTCCCCTACACGCCCTCCCCACATTGCTGTAGTTACAGGCACACACACAGCTGTACCTGGCTTTTTACATGTGTGCTGAGGATCCAAACTCAGGTCCTCATGATTGCACAGCAAGTGTTCTTACCTGCTGAGCTGTCTCCCCAGCACTCCACTCCTTTCTGCGTTAAGCAACAAATTCTTTGCCATTTATACCTTCTTTCATGCCATTTCATTTATAATCATTTTGGAATGTTACCCAGATTCCATATCACTTCGTTCAAAGATCATCCGTGGCTATGGGAGATGGGGAGCAGGGAGTTGTTTAATAGGTACAGAGTTTTGCTTTGGGAGGAAAAAAATGTCCTAGAAGTGGNTGATACTGATGGGCAATACCACCTTTACCACAGCAGGAATATACTTAATGCTGTAAACAGTGTGCTTTGAAATAATTATAATGGTAATCTTACGTTGTGTGTGTGGGGGGGGTTGTTTGTTTTTACTGTTGTTGTTTTAAGGTTTTTGTTTTCTTTTTTAAACTTTGTTTTATGTATATGAGTGTTTAGCTTACATGTATGTATATGTACCACAGGCATGCCTGGTGCCTGTGGAGGTCAGTAGAGGGCATTGAATCCCCTGGAACTGGAGTTAAAGACAGTTGTGATCCACCAAATGGGGACTGAGGATGAACTCGGGTCCTCTGCAAGAGCAGCAAGTGCTCTTAACTACTAAGCCATCTCTCTGGCCTCTGTTTTTTAGTTTTGGGACAGGGTCTCATTATGTAGGCCAGGCTGGCCTGGAACTCACTATATAGGCCAGGCTGTCCTTTAAATCACGGATTTCTACCTGCCACTGCCCTCTTAGATTAAAGACATGCACCACTGTACCCAGCATTGTGTACATTTTAAAATTACATTCTATTTTGTGTGTGTCTATGTGTGCAGACACACATATGCTATGATATGTGTGGGGAAGTCAGAGAACAACTTATAAAACATGGCTCTCTCTTTCCACCAAATGGGTATCAAGGATCCAACTCAGGATGTCAGNCTTGGTGGCAGGTATCTTCACCCACTGAGCCATCTTGCTAGTGCCCTTCACCATTATGAGATAGAGTTAGTGTGATATCTAGAGATAGATAGTTGTAGTGAAGAGTGGCCTCTAACTTGCTGTGTAGCCAAGGCTTGCCTTGAATTCTCATCCTCCTGCTTCTGCCTCCCAAGAATATAGGGATTATGGGTATACGCCAACCGCCCAGCTGTGTGTGCTATTTCTATGCCTGCTTAATACAGTGCTGAGGACAGAACCAGGGTTCATGCATACTGAGAAAGCATTCTACCAAGTGAGCTACATCCAGCCCTATGTTCTACACATTTTACTACAGCTTTAAAACAAGCCAGCAACTTTCAGAGGCTTTTTACTACTCCTTGTGAGGCCTACACAGCTCTGTGTGACCAGTCCCTGCAGACCACCCTTGACTAATCTCAGGTCTCCATTCACTGACATCCAGTTATACTAAGTCTCTCTCACCCCATTCTCCAGCTTTCCCCTTGATTTTCTACCACAGGAAATTTGCACTCATACTTCCTAGCATGCAAGACAAACACCTTCTCATCCTTCAAGCCTAATCTCTCGGGCCATCACCACCAATGGGCTGCTCTGACAGCTCTGTCAAAAGCCCCTTCCTCAGGTTGGTCCCAGCCTCAGCTCTGTGGCTGTTTGTCATTGCATATTTCACAGAGATCTGTTTACACTATAGTTTGGTGGTATTATAGACTTATACAGGCAGGGCTCCTGCCTTCCTTATTTACCCTGGTGTCACAGGAACAAACCAAGCCAAGCTGTGTCCTCCTGTCTTTTTCCCNGAGCTGTGTAATGCCAGCTCACTGACTGTCAAGGATCCTCAGGGATCAGAACTTTTTTATTTCACTCTTTCGTTGTTGTTGTTGTTGTTGTTTAGGTAGAGATAAGGCCCAAGCTAGCCTTGAACTGGAATTCTCCTGCTTCTACTTCCTAATTGCTGGGATTATAGACATGTGACTTCACATCTGGTATACTAACCACTGCTTTACTAACCAAATCTTTCCTGTGTTTATTGAATGTTTATTACAACACCAGGAACGTTCCTACAATCTGTATATGGTATTTCCAACAATCCTCATGGTACTTCTGTTCAACTCAAATATTAATTAAGTGCTATTAATAGCCACCTTAATAGATAAGGAAATCAAGGCTCAGGATCAATAATGTGCCCACGGTCTTACGGCTGGTGAGAGACAGTTATAATATGCAAACCCATCTGTCATCTCTGCCATTTTGAGTATGGGCCAGGGAATGCCGATAGGCATGGGACCGTGGTGTCTGGGCATCTGT
Organism: Neotoma lepida; assembly: GCA_001675575.1. Taxonomy (NCBI): domain Eukaryota; kingdom Metazoa; phylum Chordata; class Mammalia; order Rodentia; family Cricetidae; genus Neotoma; species Neotoma lepida. The sequence continues at coordinate 504,688 of LZPO01107912.1, forward strand.
GGCTTGGTTGTGATGCCTTTGATTTGGGAGGTTCATTCAGCTAGAAGGCTGGAGTCAGCCCTGCTGGACTGCCCACTGTTCCAGTCCTGCCCTCCTTAGCCACTCAGGAGCTCCCCCAGGATTTCAGCTATCTGTGGGTCCAATGACAGGCTAGACGCTTTTCGGAGGCTTCTAGCCCCAAGTTTGACTTAGTCAGTGGAGCTGATGTAGTACCATAGACTAGATGGCTTCCGCCACAATGTTCTCCCACAGTCGTAGAGGCTAGACATCGGAGATGAAGTGCTGGCACAGGTGGGTTCCAGTGAGAGCTTTCTTGATTTACACATGGCAGAGAGAGGCTGCAGGCTTTCTGGTGTCTTTCCTCTGAGGTCACTAATCCCAGCACAGCAGTCCAGTTCTCAGGACCCCACTTAAGCCTGCTTACCTTCCAAAGGCCCTTCCTCCGAACCCCCATCATTTTAGAGGTTAAGGCTTTATATGGGAATTTGGGGGTTCATTGCACAGTATTGTCATTGCCATGGTTCTGAAATGGAGATACTATTGTTGCTAGTGAAACTCAGGCTTGAAAAGGTGAAGTTGATGTTTTTCCTTTCTCTGAAGCTCCATAGTTTGAAGGGTGGCAAATACTCTTTCCTTTTTGGGGGTGATAAGATGCTTATATGGTATCAGAATAATAACCCACAAATTACTTGCTAATTTTAGACTGTCACGTGTTCCTTTTAATTGGAGATATTTGCAGCTTTTATATATGGGATGGAATTAAAACCACCAGTAAATAAATAGCCAGTTGGCACCACAAGCCCTGTGAGATGGGTGCTTTATAGAGGCTCTTGCACAAAAATATTTCATCTGAATCTTTCTAATCATGAACACAGCCAGATATATCCATAATGTAGACTAGTCTGCAAGATAATTGGTCTAGATTTTAAAAGACTGAAGAAGCTACTCTGGGCAGGCAAGAAGGCATGGGAAAAACTATTGCATCAAGCTGACTGTCGGTAGCTGTTGAAGACAATGATGGCTTTGAATNTGGTGTGTGTGTTCAGCTTTTGCTGGTGTTTCCAAACATCATTTGTTGAATTCTTCTTTGTTGTCTTTTAGGGGTGTGTGTGTGTGTGTGTGTGTGTGTGTATCTGAAGGATACTGGGGATCCCACATTTAACTTGATAAAATTAAAGGTCAGATGGGGATCAAACCTAGGTCCGTGGGTACTTGAGACACATTCTGTATCCCCAGCCTTGTTGAGGAGTTCCTGTGAACTAAGAACACTTCTAACCAGGCAGAAGGAGTAATAAACAAATGAGGAGATTTGTTTATTACTGGAGGATCTAGTCACAGATGGTGGAGCATTCCCAGAATCCCAGCTACTCCAGAGGCTAAACAGGGACTACAAGTTTGAGNCTAGTCTGGGCTACATAATTTTTTTTTGGTCTCAAAACTAACTTAAAGGGGGAGTAGCGATATGGAACTCAATGATAGACTGATTGTCTAACATGTGCAAACCCTGGGTTCCATCCCCAATACCACAAAAATAAACAAAATCCTGGGTGATCTAGGTAAAGGACATATCAATATTGGCCATGTCATTCTTGGATTTGTGGATAGAAACTTAATAAAATTAAAGGTCAGACAGGAAAAAGAGTCAAATGCAGTAGGAGTAAAGAGTCTCATGAGAAAAACTGCATGATGATGGCAGCCATGGGAAGCTGTTCTCAGCAGGCCTGGTACATGTCTGTTGCCACAGCACTGACCATAAGAGATTGTACCTACCAGACTCAGACTCTGTATGTCTAACTGTGAAGGTGTTAACAGTTCATTTTTCTGATGAGTCCACAGCACGATTTTTAGCCACAGTTGACATTCAGAGCGGGCACAGAGGCTGCCCTGTGTACGGAAGGATGTTCAGCATCCTTCTGGTCTCCATTCACTAGGTACCAGCAGTGTCCCTGCCCTGGAAGTTGTAACAAACGAAAACTGTTTCCAGACATCTCAGTGTTCCATAGAAGGCAAAATTGGCTCCAGTGGAAAGCACCGAGTACAATTTCCTTAGAAACATGTTAATGACTAAGTAAATATCCTCATTGATACATAACTCCATGATTAAAATGAGACTTCACTCAAAGTCCCAAGCTAGTCTGAGAGGATATATGTTTAAAGGCATGTTCTCACTATGTAGCCCTGGCTGGCCTAGAACTCACTATGTAGACCAGGCTGGTCTCTGACTCACAGAGATACACCTGTTTCTGCTAGGATTAAAGGCATGGGCTATACCATGCCTGATCCCATATAATATTTTCAGAGGCAGTGCTAGAACCAGACTACCTGGCTTCAAATGTATGATATGTGGTCTGTCAGCTGTGTAACCTTGTAACTTCTTGGTCTTATTTTTTGTATGTACAAAATTGATCTAATATAAAAAAATTTTTTAAATTGATCTAATAATAATATTAGATCTGCCTTCTGGGGGACTTTATGGGATTTAAACTGGTCAATGAGATTATGGAATAGTATATATATCACATTGTTCATCCATCAATAAAATTATTATTACTTATTGGTATTGTAAAAGAATTCTAATAGATCCTTGTCACCAAAAATATAAACAGAGCTTCCCTAATCTATCTAGAACTGTTTAAGTGGCACTGTGATGCTACAAGTGAGAAATATCATATCATGGACTTTGTGTCATGCACACAGGTACTTAAAATACTAAGTTACTTTCAAGCCAGATGTGATGGCACATGTCTTTAATCCTAACACTTAGGCAGAGGCAGATGGATCTCTGAGTTCAAGGCCAGCCTGGTCTACATAGTGAGTTCCAGGTCAGCCTGGGCTACATAGTGACACCCTATCTCAAAATAAGTAAATAAAGTTACTTTCAGTTCATCTCAAACATGAATAAATTTCGTATGTTTTTGCCTTGGGCCCTATCCCCAAGATACCTCATTATGAATATGCAAGCATTTCAAAACTCAAAAATTACAAAACCTGAAACCGATCCAGCACCACACATTTCAGATAGGAATGCTCTGCCTATAAATACTCGGCAAAAGGCAGGAAGTGATGCAGTTCTTTAGCCATTAGTATGACTTTCAGACATCCCCCCATGAGCTGCATCAGCCTCAGAGGCCACCTCCATGGGGTCGGTCAGGCAACTAGATCTGAGACCCAGATCCCAGTTAAAGGAGGTGTGGCCACGGCCTCCTCTTGATCTTCTTTTCGGTTTGATAAGCCAAGTTTGTTTTCCAAGTCACCTTTTCTTGGGTGACAGAGTGGTGAGGCCACATGCCTGTCCTCTAACTCAGATGACCTGTTGGGGCTTGTGAAGATTTCGCCATTTGGCCTCAACTGTTGTGAGTGCCAGTCACAGGTGGGGCCATACCCCGGGACAGACTTTGTCATCATCTCTCTGGTGTAGTCTCTAGTCCCATGGGGAAGGAGAAAGAAATACCAACATTTAATGTGTGCCTACTGTATGCCTAGAAAGCAGTAGGCTAGCCCCTCTGTGGCAGTTCCCTTTTTCCCACTTACACACACCCTCTTACAGGATAGCGTTATTACTATTCTACAGGCAAGGAAACCGAGGCCCCAGAATGGCAAGAGGCCTCCTCCAGAATCACCACTGAAAAGTAGCAGGTACCTTGATACCTAGGCAGGCTGATCTCAAAACCTTTATTCCCTTCATTTAATCCAAGTTGACAAGTCACATGTCAAACTTCCTAGCCTACATCTGGTTCCTCCCAGCTTGAAACAGGTGAAGACTCTTCTTTGGAGCCTTGCTATGCTTTGTCCCCTCTCCAGACTTTGATGTCCCAACTGAAAAATAAATCATTGGAACCCTGTGGTTAAAAAAAAAAAAATACCAGCAGGAAGGCTGAGAGAGCTCAGCATGTAAAAGTACCTGCTGACATGCTTAGCAATCTGAGTATGCTGGCTAGTTTTATGTCACCTTGACCCGAGCTAGAGTCAAGTTGAGGAAGGAGCCTCAGTTGAGAAAATGCTGCCATAAGATCGGGCTGCAGGCAAGCCTGTAGGGCATTTTCTTAATGAGTCATTAGTGCCACCCCTGGGCTGGTGGGTCCTGAGTTCTATAAGAAAGCAGGCTGAGCAAGCCATGAGGAGCAAGCCAGTAAGGATAATTCCTCCATGGCCTCTGCATTAGCTCCATACATTCCTGTCCTAATTTCCCTGGATGATGGATGATACCCTGTAAGTTGTAAGAGGAAGTAAACATTTTCCTCCCCAGGTTTCCCAGTCATGGTGGGTTTTGTTTTGTTTTGTTTTGTTTTGTTTTGTTTTGTTTTGTTTTGTAACTACCACAATAAGATCTAGAGGCTACAAAGCAGATGGACACCTACTTGGACAGCCTCAGGAAAGGGAAAATGGACAGAAAACGGGGAAACTGACAGCTCTACACTTCTGTAGCTTTATAGCTTGGCCCAGCAGCAGCTCTCTCTGGAAATGAAGAGAAGAGCATCTCAAAAAGTTGTCTGAGGCAGACCAGACCACATCCCATATTGGTGCAGCCAAGTGATTACCCATCTCTAACCTGGCAAAAGACTAAAGGTATGTGCTGGAGTCTCTGGCCTGGAAGATTAAGGATACCAGGCAAGTTCAAAGCCAGGACATACCCCACTAAAACNTAATTATTATTTGAACATAGACACAGGCTTTGGAGACCTCAACCNTCATGTTTCATTTGGTGGCCCAGAATGGTGGCAGGCCATCACCCACCAGGCTGGGTAGGACTCTGGGAGACCTGGCCTAAGAGAGATGTAAAGAGAGAAAAAAATTAAAAGACACAGATGTTGAGGGTTTCTGAGTGAGATAGCCAACAAAGCCATGGACCATGCAGTGCACAAACAGGTAGATTAGCCTGTACTCGTTGCCCATGCTGCAGCTGAGACTCCAGATATCCTGCAACAGAGGAAATAGAGACTGACCACACATGGAGAGGCTTGAGGGTAGAAAGTACTCATGAGAAGAAAATCCCGGCAGAAGACTGCACAGCCACGAGACAAGACTAGGGAGCCATATTCCAAACCAAGGAGACTTCCAAGCCCCACATGACATTTCAGAAGTCAAAACATGAGAAATAACAGTTATATTGGAAGATTGGAAAATACAGCTGAGGAAATCTCCTAGGAAGCAGAGCCAAAATACAGTGAGACTGGCAAGGAGAGGGGAAAACAGAAAGTCTATTCCAGATCAAACCGGATCCCAGGGAACTGAGGAAACAGAGGAAGAAGCCTCCATGAAGTAACTCAGCAACATTTCCCAGAACTGGAAGACGGTTTTTACACTGAAAAGCTTCACCAAGTGCGCAACACCNTGGATGAGAGTCAACATACACAAATCCACCATTGGGAGGTTTCAGACTCCGGGAGCAACGCAACATCCTACAGACATCCAGAGAGAAAGACCAGGTCACACGGAAATGATCAGGACTCAGGGTACTCCAGATTCCTCTCCAGTCCCACAGAACTAGATGGGTGCAATACCTTCTCCTTTCTCCGGAAAGTCAGTTCCAACCTAAAACTCTGTAACTGTGAAGCTATCTTTAAGTATAGTGTAGAATAAAGATATTTTGAGACATGTGGGATTTCAAAACTTTTGCTTCCTTCCTGTCTCCTTTCCCAGGAAGCCACTACAAGTGAAGTTCTAGCAATGTCNTGGAGGTGGCACAGAAAGGGAGACCTGAGATGAGGGAGAGAGGGGTGGGGTGAAGAGGTCTGGAGTAGCATGAAGTGGGAGCCCGTGGGTGCTGGCTGTGCATACGCCCTCCCAGGTCACGAGGAAGCAGAATGCTTACTGGCAGAAGGCATAGCACCTGTACTCCAAGCAAGGGGATTGGATAACGCAGAATGTAGCCCAGGATCACCCTGAACTCTCAGAAGTCCTCTTACCTCAGTCTCCTGAGTGCTGAAATGATAGGGGTTTTTTTTTGTTGTTGTTGTTGTTGTTTTTTACCATACCTGGCTTATAGAAAGCTCTTTAAAAATAAAAATTCAGTAAAAATTTACCTAAAAAATATGCACCAGGCTGTATTCTATTTCAGAAGCTTTGTGTATAAATTGTGCATTTCATAAGACCCCAGCACCTGTCTCTTATACACATCTAGATGTGTATAAGAGACAGCTCAAGGGATGCTAATGCATTTCACAAGGACTTACCCCAGAATCACCTTCACCCAGCCTGAGTCAGGAATTGCCATTTCTGACAGGTCTTCAGACCCTTACCACTCTCCTTAATGTCTCCCCATAGTGGGGCACTGTCCCTAGCAACACCTGTCTCTTATACACATCTAGATGTGTATAAGAGACAGCGTTAATGTCTCCCCATAGTGGGGCACTGTCCCCAGCAACACAGCCGCATGATGGGGGCGGGGGTTGGCAGGACGTGGTGCTTAGAACAGGCAGCCCCCTCTGGTGACCTTTCTGCATACATCTCCATCTTACTTTCCACACTGACAGCTAATCTAGGCTTTTCATCCTGTTCTTACTATCCACCATAGATAACAGATCGTGTAAACTGCTTTAAAAGGCTGGGAAGTACCTCTCTGGAGACTATGCTTAAGCCATTTTCCAGCTCTGTATCCAGCCAGGTTCATCCCAGAGACCCCAACCCCACTGAAGACTAGAAGAATTAGAACACAGGAGTTGAAAACCTCACACTGTCAGTGAAACACCCTGAGCACCCGAGTCCTTGTTCCATGCCCCACACAAAGTCACCGCCCTGGCTCTGCTTGTCTCTTCTGGTAAAGCCCAGACCCCATCACCCTGGTCATCACTGTGAGCTTTGCTCAAGTGCTTTGCTGCCCACTGGTGCCTCAACTGTCGTTACAAGAAGTCGTTTTTCTCACTCCCCAAACTTGAACCTTCCTCGTACCTACTTCAAAGCCCCGCTAAACTATTTTAACTAAATCCAAACAGCAGNTTCTCCCTTCGTCACTGTCAGATGCTGAAAATTCCGTTGATGTCTTCCACAAGAGCTTGGTCTCAGCTTGGGTTCTCACTGCAGTGTTCAGAGCACCAAGAGTGGGAGGGGAGATGAGCTAGCCCATCCGGTGTGATTTGAGGACACTCAAGACATACCTTCCTTACCAAGAAACAGTGGGGGAGTGTGCTTATGTAGAACATGATTGAGTCTCACATCTAGACGTGTTTCCCTTTTCACCTCACCAGTCAGGATGCTCAGAGTCAGGTCTGTGGTGACTCTGGTTGAGTTGGGGAGCCTGTGGCACNCGGTGATTTCCCTCTGTCTTGTTTTCTTCCTTGAAGTATATCACACTGTATTGTGTTCACTTCCATACGCCACAACGACGTAAATGCCATTAAAAGGCAGTGAGTTTTAACATGATAGAACTAGAGCTACACATTAGGAGAAGACAAAGATAATTGTTCTAGGGTAGTATGACCATGGGTACTTTATTTTCTTCTCAAATGTACATGAGTATAAAAAATTAACCTTTTTAGCATCTTTATTAGAAAAGCAGATGTTTGTGTTAGAAAATATGAAAAAGACCAAAACAATGCAAAAGTGGAAATTAGTTTCATTTGTCATCCACCCCTCNAGACAGCGGTGTTAACCGAGGGTCTCACACATGCCAGCAAGCAGCTGAGCTATGTCTCCAGCATCCAGTCGTTTTAAAGGCATGTGTCTGTATCAGTTTATAAACTATATTTCCCTCATTTAACTTTTCTGTACATTTTGTCAGCTGGGTTTCATGAAACCATGTGTGTCAGACATTTTCTCATTTCCCTCTGTGGTTTTCCACGTCGTGGTTTTCAATTGTCCAAGTTCTATCTGTAAGCAAGAGTGTGGTAAAGAGACCAGCAAAATGGCCGCTCCGTGAGTTGGTAGGAAGGTTTTTATTGTAGATAGGAGAGAGAGAGAACATCCAGAAGCATCTGGAAGAGTCCAGAAAAAAGGAAGCAGACTGGACATGGCCAGGGCTAGCTATGAGAGAAGCGGGAACGGCAAGGGGAAAACCTTGTTGTTATAGAGAGAGTGGCAGGTGAGCTGCAATCTGAAACAGCCTGGGAGCTGGCACAGTAGAGGGGGGGTGAGAAGGGCCAGAAGGCTAGCATGGGCTTTGAGATACACAACAAGTACATGAGAAGAGGCAGGAGGATCTGAAGGTTAGCGTTGGCTTGGTACACACCGTAGGTATGTGTAGAGAGGGAGCCAGATGCCCCATCAGCCAGAGGAAGAGGAGACAGGGAAGTGGGTCTTACCATTTCACAGGTTCCTGAGGAAAGCTAAAAGCATCTGCTAGCAAACCTATAGCCCAATGTGAGCAGAGCCAAGACTGTCATTTCTGCGCATATGCACTGCCCTTTGGAGTTAGAGACCTAACAGTATCAACTTCATTTCCTGTGTACCGTGTTTATTTAACAAATCCCCCTTTGCTGGACATGGAAGTTGTTCACGTTTGTAGTTCTTTCTCTCTGGGTTCATTCAGATGACTAGATAAGCCACCTTGGCTGTGTTTCCTCAGGTGAGATTCTCTTCTTTTTCCCTGCAGTGGTCTCTGGATCGTCATCCAGCTCAAAGTATGACCCTGAGATCCTGAAAGCTGAGATTGCCACTGCAAAATCCCGGGTAAGGATCTTCACAGAGTCCTCACTGACCATTAACCCTCCAGGCCATGGCATCCAGGGCTAACAAGGCCCCCNGGATAATAGTAGTGATGGTTGTTGTATTAACGATGGTGCCACAGTTGCCATATACAGGCACTGACCTTGTGCCTGGTGTAGTGTTGGGCACTTCTATCACCCCTTGGAAGTAACTATCGCCNTCTTCTGCACTGTAAAGCCGAGACCAAGAACCTTGCCTGAGGAGACAAGAGTCCTCAGTGGAGATTTTAGTTTGGTGTCCTTTTCCTCCTCCTGGCTGCTGCCCCACTCTGCATCACCTTCATTCCTGATGACTTTAGGAGGATACTTGTTATTACCCCCATTTTACTGAAATGGTTTAGTGGCTTGTTCACGGCACACTGGGTATTTTGAACACTGGTTTCATTCNGGTCTGAATAATTTCCACATTCAGAAACATAAATAGGGGAAGTGGCCTGAGGCANGATTGAATGCTTAGAANTAATAAGCTGGTGTGCCATGTCTGAGGGGCTGAAGATTTACAGCTCTGGTACACTGCGCCCACACTGGAATGTGAGCCCCGTGTTTCTAGATGTCAGGAATTTTGGAAAGAACTGTATTTGGAGCTTTAGCACATGAAGTCTCTTAGAACTTGATTAGTAGCTNTCATTGAAAGGCTTCCAGCACTGTGGAGGCCACACAAGGCCTGCAAGTGGGATCTGGCTTTTGGTGGTATCTTGCCTCCTACCTCCATGGAAGGCACTCTCAGATCCATCACCAGCTTTAAGCTGGGTGTGACCCAGGCAATTACTATTGTCCCCATTCATCACCACAGGCAAGAAGAGTTGAGAAGGAGTCAGTGGTGCAAGAGGGATCCCATAGCTAAGAAGTGGCGAGGCCTGAGAATCAGTCANTGTCTGATTACTTCCTGTTTCCCTGGTGTAGACTGGCTGGCGGGACCAACAGGGACACTGGCTGGGATGCTGACTCCCAGACCCACTTGGGTGCCCAAGGGATGTGGGTGGCTCCTTGTGCAGTAGCAGTACAGTCAGGGGCTTCTGGGCTCCCCTTCCCAGCCTACAGCTCCACACTCACCTCTGCCTCCATCCTCTGTGTGGTCCTCTGCCATCCAGGTCAACAAGTTGAAGAGAGAGATGGTCCACCTGCAGCATGAGCTACAGTTCAAAGAGCGTGGCTTTCAGACCCTGAAGAAGTAAGTCTACCCTGCAGTGGAGAGCATGGGGCAGTCTCCACCCCGGGTCCCCTCCTGATCTGTCTGCCCCTCTCTTCTTTAGTCCTTCTCACAATGCATCTCTTACAATTCTGTTTAACTTCTTTTCCGCTGGCATTCACTGAAGATGCCATCACCCAAGGGTGGAGGTAAACAGAGTCATTTCAAACCACGGAGCTGTTGTCATCCTCTGAACTTCAAAGCCCATTAGGGTCAGCCAAGTGTTAGGCCCCAGGCCTAAAAGCAGGTGTTAAGCATTTCTGTGCACACCTCAGCTCTGCTAATTGACTGCTGGACTNTCAGACACAGACAAAGCAAACCCTTTAGCTCCATGGCTCCTAAAGTGAGCCACCACTTCACCGCTACCCCACTGCAGAACTAGACATCTCTTCTAGCATTGAACACATCCCTAGAGAATTATGCACCTGACTATGAGCAGAATGCCCTTTGGGTGGCACAAAGAGCTTCCACACTAAACAGATAGATGTCCTTTTCATTTGTAGAAGTGGTCTTACAACTAAGTAGATGCNACTTGTTTATTTCCTATGCACTGTGTTAACCATTGTGGTGTAGACTATGGCCATAAAGATTTGTAGAGCCTTTGCTGTATGCCAGGAAATACCTTCAAGTGTTCCTGCATGAGGATGTTCATCTGATCCTTGTGGCAATCCCAAAGGAATGGGTTTTTTGTTTTGTTTTGTTTTTAGCTATAACCCCATTATATAGATGAGGAAACTGAGTTGTATACTAACCNCTCAGTAAATATCAGCCTATTGTTATAATTAGACACATGTACCAGGGACTTTTGTCATGTTTGGAGGGGTTGTTTGTTTGGTTTTGTTTTTTGAGATAGGGTCTCATTCTTTAGCTCAGGTTGGCCTCAGACTCATAGCCATCCTACAGCCTCAGGCTCTCAAGAACTAGAACTAGATGGGTGTGCTACCAGTCCTTGTTTAACTAAGTTGTGTTCGGTCTATCTGTCGGTTCCTGTTGTTAGGGGTATTTACTATTTGGGGGGGGCCGCCACCTAGCTCCCAAATAAATCATATGCAGAGGCTTATTATTTATGAATACCTGGCCTTAGCTTGGCTTGTTTCTTGCCAGCTTTCCTTAACTTATCCCATCTATCTTTTGCCTTTGGACTTTTCCTTTTCTCTTACTTCTGTAAATCTTNCTCTTTCTCCGTGGCTTGCTGTGCACCTGTGTGGCTGGCCCCTAATGTCTTCCTCCTTCCCTGGCTCCTAGATCCCTCCTCCCAGATTTCTCCTTCTATATTTTCTCACTACCTGCCAGCCACGCCTATCCTTTCNCCTGCCTTGCTATTGGCCATTCAGTTCTTTATTAGACCATCAAGTGTTTTAGACGGGCAAAGTAACACAGCTTCACAGAGTTAAACAAATGCAACATAAACAAAAATAACACACCTTAAAATAATGTCCCCTAACAGGCTCCCTTGGTGATCATTACATTGGTAGCCTAGCAACTCTCACAGAAACACCAGGCAGGTTACCGGATTCCTAGCTTCAAGAGACTTCCAGTCTTGAGGAGGCTGTGCCTGTATGGACAGCTGTTCTGATAGTCATTTGCTTTCTCTGCCCACCCCATCCCCACCCTATACCATTTCATAT
>LZPO01107912.1:550280-575071 GCA_001675575.1 Neotoma lepida
AGGCTTAGCAGTCTGCACCATGATCTGGTCCCTCCTGTTTTAGGTTGGATAGCCCTGTCAGAAATATTTGACCAGAACTATTTCAGATCTCAGTGGGCTTGCTTGTTTGTTCGGGGGTTTTTGTTTTTGTTTTTTGTTTGACTGGTTTAGAATATTTGCATATATAATGAGATATGATGGAGCTGGAATTTGAGTCTAAATAGGAAATTTGTTTGTTTCAGATACACCTTGTATTCCTAGCCTGAAGGTAATTATAGAATATGTTAAGTAACTTTGTGCATGAGAAAAAGGAATGGCATGGCATTTTTTACTTGTGGCATCCTGTTGCTGCTCCAGTAGTTTTGGGTTTTAGAGCAGTTTAGATTTAGATTGGCATTAGAGATACCCATCCTGTAGAAGGAGAAAGTAGAAGACAGACTCTCTGGTGGGTTGAAGAGCCCCTTCCTCAGGTGAGCCCTCCCCAGCTAGAGGCGTGCTTTACAAACTGACTTCTGAGCCGGGCGGTGGTGGCGCACGCCTTTAATCCCAACACTTGGGAGGCAGAGGCAGGCGGATCTCTGTGAGTTCGAGGCCAGCCTGGGCAACCAAGTGAGTTCCAGGAAAGGCGCAAAACTACACAGAGAAACCCTGTCTCGAAAAAACCAAAAAAAAGCAAAAACAAAACAAACTGACTTCTGATACACCTGCCGTCCGTTGATCCAGCCACTGGTATGTGAAGACAAAGGGGAAAGTGGCTAAGTTGAACCCCAAACCTGTCCTGAACTCTTCAGAAGAGGACTGGCTGAGACACTTAAAGGCCTAAGGAATGAGTAAGGTCAGCCTGCAGGGCTTCCTGCTGGGGCCGGACTGGAGGAGACTGTACTTGAACAGCTCCCTTCTTGGTGAGGTAGGTTAGTTTGTTACACTTCATTTTTAACTTAGGGAGTGCATTTGTATGCTTCAAAAAAGGTGCATAAAAAGCTGCCACTCTTTGACGTCAACTCTAATCCTACCATGTACCTTATATAGATAGCCATTTGGATTTGTTTATTCCTTATCTGCCTGTTATTTCTTGTTGGACACATGATCAACTACCCTTTGTACCTCAGACATAGAGCAGATATACCTGTGTGTGTGTGTGTGTGTGTGTAGTTGTTTTTGCATCTATATGTGCACCTATAATCCCAGAAAGTTGAGGTCAGTAATTCGAGGCCAGTCTCAACTACATAGCAACTTCTTGTACTATTACCAAAAAAAATAAAAAATGAAGACTCCAGTTGATGAGTCTTTTTGTACTTGTGTCTGTGGGATAGATGCCTACACATGTGATTCCCAAGCCACAGGTAAAATGCATCCATATTTTTGCTCGATGTTGGCAAATTCCTCCCATAAGGAATGTAAAAGCAACCTTTCTTGTAATTGCTTGTTCAGTGTTGTGCTCCTTGAGACTCTTAGCTGCTGGAAAGTGGGACTATGAGGGACCCTCATTGTCCTTAGTACTCAACCCAGAACCTAACCCAGATTAGTGCAGGAGAAGTATCGACAATCAAAATTCAAAATAACCCAGTTTTTTAAAATGAGCCAGTGTGAGCATGATAGCACACATCCATAAACCCAACACTGGGGAGGTGGAGACAGAAGGATCTGAAGTTCAAAGTCATTGTCACCTGCACTGCAAGTTTGAGGCCAGCCTTGACCACATTGAAGACCTGTGTCAGAAGACACTAGACACATACCTTCATAGAAGCTGAACATGGAGGCATAATGGCTGTAAAATTAGCACTCAGGAGGCTGAGTTCAGGACTTGGGTGGGTGATGTAGTGAATTCAGGGCCAACCTGGAAAATTACCTTAAAAAGGGAAGCGGGGGGCTGTATAAATAGGTGTGGTGACATGCACCTAGTCCCAGCTACATAAGTGGCTTAAGTTCACTTGAGACCACCTGGGGCAACATAGTGAAGCCCTGTTAGGAAGCTCCACCCCTCTCTCTTGGGAACTACTGTTTTCTATATTGTCTCCATTAGCTGATATATTTATATTCTTCTCTTTGTTTGTCCCTGACAGGGAGGTGCCCAGATCAGCCTGGCTGAGGTCTGCCGGTCAGGGGAGAGGTCAACACGCTGGTACAACCTCCTGAGCTACAAATACTTGAAGAAAGAGTGCAGGGAGCCCCAGCCAGCAGGAGCTACAGGGCCCGACCACATGGTGAGTAGACTAAGTGGGCACTCCCATTCCCACACCTGCAGCACCCAGTGAACCAGAGCCCAGCTTGCAGTGGTGGAGGACAGGAGCCGGGGATAGGAGGAAACAGAAACAGGTGGGAGGGGAGGGCCATACAGCAAAGGTCTTCCCAGAGTGGTCACGACCCAGCTCCTTNAGAGTTTTCATTTTCTTCTTCTATATTCTACTGTACCTTGTATCACCTCTGTGATTAAAAAAAAAAAAAAACCAGCTCTTGAAGTTTTTACAAAGAGATGTAGAGGGCATATGAGTGATTCAGGGATGGGACCAGCCTTACACAAGTGAGATCCTGGATAAAAGAAGTGAGACAGAAGGAGAAAGCTGGGAGATGCAGCACATAGTTCTTTCTTGAGAACCTAAGACTGGTGGGAGTTTAGGGAAGGCTGTTCAGAACTTGGCTGTTTCAGGCTGGATGATAGGTCAAGCATATCACCTCTCTAGCCTCCATTTTTGTTTGTTTGTTTGTTTTGTTTTTTCCATGTCTAGTAAGGAGTCTGAGATAAGGTTGTTGAGAAACTTTGAAGAAATGGNTATAGCGAGTGCTTCTTGCAAAGGCTGGGTAAATGGCAGCTGGCCTGTTTGAGTGACTTGAAAATGTTTTCCTTGCTTTGGTTTGAACATATGTTTTAGTACCAGTCATTGAAAACATCCCTAAACCATCTCTGGCANGCCTGTAATCCAGCNTGAGGAGGCAGAAGCAGGAGGATCATTGAAAGTTTGAGGCCAGCCTGCTCTACAAAGCAAGTTCTAGGACAACCAGAGCTATACAAAGAGACCCTGTCTCTAAACCAAACCCAAAAAGGCATGCATCCAACAAGCTGCCCACAGCTCATGGCTTCCCTCTGTAGTGCATGGTGGCTGGGTAGTTCAGTGAGCGGCTGTATATGAGCAAACTACCTACCATGGTCCTTGCTTAATTTTAGATCTTTCTTTCCTTCCCCAAAGAACTGGTCAGGCNGTTCCTAGCTTTGTGACTTCCACCCTGACTCCTGGCTGGGGATAGTGGTAAATTAACCCTGTGATCAGAAAGCCACAGCTTGTCTTTTCTCAGATGTCAAGGGCTGTCTACTGAATACTGTCTGCTAGGCTTCTCTTCTATGTGTAGATCATCACAGTTAATCTTCATAATGACCCTTCCTAAAGCTTNTTGGGAGAAAATGAGCCTCAGAGAGATTCACTGGTTCTCTCAGGTCACACCTTCTTCCTCAGGCATGGTACCACTCAGTTCCTCCTCCTGGAAGCCCTCCATGTGTGCAGTCCCCCGACTTGCCACTGTGTCTCTGTTCCCAGACACCAGTGCTTGCCTCTCTCTTGATCCTTATTGCATTGCTGTGTCATTGATGGTTTATGTGACATGAAGACTCTGACAGATAGCTCTCCGANCTCCTCCAATCAGAACTATAATGCTTTCCCTTCACTGCTAAACGAATTCTGCTAAAGTAGGTCCACACACATAGAGAGATGCTCTGCAGACCGGCCAGCGGAACCAAAACAATAGTTTCNTGTATAAGTGACCATGGGCCAGATGTTTGGCTGCTCCAGCCGTTGACTTTTACCCTGTGTTTTCTAGGAGGGTTACATGTCTGAGATGCTGGTAGATAAGGTGGCACCCAGAGCCCCTGCTGACCTAGTGACCTCTGTCTTTGCAGGATGCTGTATCTGCCTTGCTGGAACAGACAGCTGTGGAGCTAGAAAAGAGGCAGGAGGGGAGAAGCAGCTCCCAGACACTGGAGGGCAGCTGGTAAGTGAGTGTACCCTCTGGGGCTGGACTCGGAGATCCCTGATCACTGGGCAGCCAAGGGAAGGTTCCCCTGGGAGCATCAAGGACCTCTGCAAAGTCACTGCAGGCAACAAGGCTAGCTTGGCACANTGGTACCTAAAACCCTTTCCCAGTTTGTGTTCCAGAAATCTCCCATGCATTACTCCTGCCTGATGTTGTTTGTTTTGGTGTGCTGACATTTATTTGGGCTTAAAAAAAAAAAAATTAAAACCAGGCATGGTGGTTCACATCTGTGATCCCAGCACTTAGGATGCTAAAGTAGAATGATTGCTGTGAGTTCGAGGCCAGTCTAGCTTACAAAAAAAATTTTTTTAAACCCTACTATAGGCTTTAAATTTGAATCATTTGCCATAAATTGTTTATTGTTCAGTTAGAATCGCCCATGGTTGCTAGGAATAGCCAGAAGAAATAACAGATGAGAAAGTTCTGGTCTGAGAATGTAGCTCACTAGTAAAATGTTTGCCAAGCACACATAAGGTCCTAAGTTCAATTCCCAGCATGATGAGGAGGAAGAGGAGAAAGTTGTTGAAGTTGTTGCTTTGTTACTTNAGAANAGGAGGGAACAATCCAGTCGCCTAGCTCCCTGGTGTTACTGGGAACTCAGGCTTCTTCTCTTTCTCTGGTTTGCTGTCTTTACTGAGACCTCATCATTGAGGCAATCACCCATCAGGAAAGAGTAAAGATGGACATGCTTGTTATCTCATAGCCAAGAAGTTCTTCTGCAAGTCACCTTACAGCAGCTTCCACTTGCTTCTCATTGGCCGGCCTTAGCAGTGAGGCTCACCCCACTGTGAGGGAAACTGAGACATGAGCACTGTTGCTTAGATGTGAGCATCAAGCTTCTGCCTCCGAAGCAAAGAGGCAGGAATGGATCTGAGGCAGGTGAGCTCGCTCTGCCTCAGAGGGTAGCCTTGTAAAAGACAGCAGCATCGGGCTGGAGAGATGGCTCAGCAGTTACGAGCACTGACTGCACTTCCTAGAGGTCCTGAGTTCAATTCCCAGCAACCACATGGTGGCTCACAACCATCTGTAATGAGATCTGGTGCCCTCTTCTGGCTTGCAGGCATACATGCAAGCAGAACATTGTATACGTAATAAATAAATAAATCTTAAAAAATAAAAAAAAGACAGCAGCATCAACACTGCTCTCTCAGCCTGCCATTTTCCCATTTTTAAAAGGAAAGACAGAGCTGTCCAGAGAGGCTGAAGAACTGCTCTGGANAGGGAGGCTTTCTCCCTGAACCAATCAGAATGTCTAGATGAGCACATGACACAGTTTTCTGCACTGTGTGGTTCGATGCTGTTGGATTCCTTCCCATGGACAGCAAGACAGCACTACATACTTCAGCGGCTGTGACCTCTGCTGGGGTTTCAATCCTGTCTTTGTATATCCCTCAGCAAAGCAGTTTCACCTTTTTGTTTGTTTGTTGTTTGAGTCAGGGTCTCACTATGTAGCACTTGCTGTCCTGGAACTCACTATGTAGACCAGGTTGGCCTTGAACTCCCAGAGATCCACCTGCCTCTGCCTTCAGAGTGCTGGGATTAAAGGCGTGCCACTGTGCCCAGCTGCACTTGTACTTTTTAAAAAAAAATGACATATAATTAATTATACACATACAGGTAACAGTATCGTATTTAGGTAACTGTGCAGTGTGTCATGGTCACAGGAGCTAATAGCTGACATATCTACTTAATACACCAGCATTTTTTCAGCTTGTGGGTTGCAACTACTTTGGGGGTCAAACAACCCTTTCACAGGGGTCACCTAAGACCATCGGAAAACACAGATGTTTACATTATGATTCGTAACAGTAGCAAAGTTACAGTTATAAAGTAGCAGTGAAAATAATTGTATGGATTGTATGGTTGGGGGTCACCACAACATGAGGNACTGTAGTAAAGGGTCACAGTGTTCGGAAGGTTGAGAACCACTGTCATAGAGCAACGTGCAGACTCTGCTCTTCCAGCCATTTTGTTGGCTAGTTCTGTTGTTCTGTTTGAGATGGGGTCTGACTATGGAGCCCTGGCTAGTCTGACAGTCGCTATGCAGACCAGGCAGGCCTCAAATTCATGGATAATCCTTTAGGCCCTGACTGCACTAAGCCCAGTTTGTTTTAGCCATTCTTACATACAACCGATATTAACTGTAGCCAAACTGCACGGTAGCATGGCAGAACTTATCTTCTCTCTGAGTCATGTGGTACTCACCATGTGACCTCTCTTACCCTCCNTTCTCCAGCCTCTTGGATCTACCATTCTCCCTTCATCTCTGTGAAGTCAGCTTTTTGATTCCATACATAAGGGAGAATGGACAGTGTCTGTCTTTCTGCTCCTGGCTTCTTTCCCTTAGCCTAATGTCCTTTGGGTCCTTCTGTGTTGTCACAGGTGACAGCTACTATGGCTGACTAGCGTTCCATATACACAGACCATGGTTACTGGTGGACACTTGGTTTATCCCATACGTTGGCTGCTGGGAACAGCGCTGAACAGGGGGTGACCAGACTTTCTCTTGCAGTCAACAACCTGGAAGACTCTTTTGTATTATCATTGTTATAGTCCCAAATTCTGTAATTGGTCTTGGAGGGAGCTTTCTCTTACAATCTTTGACTCCAGGGGTTACCATATGTTTCCTGGACAGGACCAGATGGCAGATACCATCTGCTGTGGCCACACAGCTTCCGCTATGTCTCCTCAAGTTGCCTCTACAGTGTGAAAACAGCATGGGCCATGAGTAACCAGTGGCTACGTTTGTATTCCATTGACACTCCCTGTATGGACACTAGAATTGACATTTCTTAACTTTCGTACCCACCACAATGATCATTGCCTTGTTTGTTTGTTTGTTTGTTTGTTTGTTTTCAGCTATTTAAAAAAAGGGCTGGGGGTTGTAGTTCACTTGGTACATTCTTGCCTAGCATGTACAAAGCCCTGGGTTCGATTCCCCAGCACTCCATAAACGGTATAATGCCACATTACCTGTAATTCCAGTAATTGTACTCTGGAGGTGGAGGCAGGGGAATCAAATTTCCAAGTGGCCACATAATGAGCTCAAGGCTGGCCTGGGATACTNTGAGACCCTATCTCCACACAAAAATAAATATAATGTAAAAGGAATTCACAGCTTAAACTGCCCAGAAAAAAAGCAGCAGGCTGGATTGGGCCAACTGACAATAGCTGCTGACGTGTGCGCTCTTCTTTGACCATTTTTCATGTGATAAAGAGCGTCCCAGGCCACTGGAATTTTGTATTCCTTTGTTTCTGGGTTGGTCACAGTGTCCATCTCACTCTCCCTGTCCCTGGCAACCCTTATGCTGACAGTCACCCAAGCTAAGGTCTGATGCCAGAATCAGCCCAGGTCCCCTCTCCCCACACCCTGGCATGAGATCAGTGGTTTCTACTGAATTCCAAGCTAGTGCTGAAACTTTTCAAGCGGTCTCCTAGCAACCACCTTCTGTTCTTGCTCCCCTTGTGGCCCCCTTTCTCCCCACCCCCTGCCATTCACACTTCCCAGATGCCAGCTTACAAAGAGGGCCAGGCCTCTCAGAGCTGCGTCGGTGGGGTGGGTCCATCTGCAGCCCCCTCCCCCAGGCCTGGAGGTGGCTTTTGATCCTTGGGCAGTCACTAGCTTCAGTGCACCTGCTCAGCTCCGGAGTCTAGGGGAGGTCTCCCAGAGACCAGCCCTCAGCACTAGGGTATATCTACAGTATTAAGGCCCAATGAATCTCAGCTACACATACACATACACACACACACACACACACACACACACACACACACACCCTCTTTCTAACTGTTTTGGTGCCCTTACTGCAGGTATCAGAAGAGCATTTTTCTCTCTTAGTCTCTCCTGTGGCGACACTGTCCTCAAACTCTCACTTCGGTCCTCCGCCTCCCAAACGCTGAGCTCAGGTGTCCACCAGCACACCTCAGTAGAAAACTGCAGTGGTTCTGTTGAAGGGTCACAAGCAAAACAATACTCTGATTATTAGAAAACAGAAGAGCCAGCGAGATGGCTCAGTATGCAAAGGCATTTGCCACCAAGCCTGATGACCTGAGTTCAATCCCCAGGATCCACATAGTAAAGGGAGAGAACCAACTCCTGAAAGTTGTCCTCTGACCTCTGACCCCCTACGTGTGCTCTGTGGCATGCAAATGCCCTCACTAGCCTGCATACATCATACACAAAATAATCAACTAGAAAGAAAATTCNGGAAAAGATAGTCTCAAACCTTGGGAGAGTGAAAAGCCCTGATGTGTGTCTNTCTGGGGTGATGTTCACAGGTGGCATTGCTGTGTCCCTGAGCCTGAGCACATCACCTCTCAACACACAAGGCAAAGTGCTTCTCAGGTAGGACTGTTAGACAGGAAACACTCCCAGCAACAGTGACTAAAATATCCTGAACTTACACTCTCCAGCACTTAATTGAACAACTACACTGACCTAGAATATGTACATTTAGGGCTGGGGATATAGATCAATGGCAGGGTGTTTGCCTAGCATGGAAGAGGTTCAGGGTTCAGTCTCCAGCACCGCTAAAATACAGACTAAATGAAATGCCTGTTTATGATCTGACAGATACTACTGACTGCTTTGCCTACAGAGCGAGTATCACTTGCTCACATTCTCACTCTGCACAGGGACATGTCTGTTTCCTAACCCTTCACCAACACAGGATAACATAAGTGGGCATTTTGTGTTGGTNGTTTGGTTTACTGCTATAATGGGTNAAAGATGCCGTGTGTGTTTTGTTTCTCTGCACTGTTGAGATTGAGTGGGGTCTGTTTTCCTGTCCTGGAACATTTCGGTCAGATTTACAGTGAGATAGCAAGAGACAGGCCCAGCGGTCAAGTTCTCAGTTGGGCTAAGCCACCTGTCCCCTGTGACACTGGATGAGGCTGTCAGCCTGTGTGACTCACACTGACCCTGTGGGGTGACCATGCCCTCCCTCAGTACTGTTGCCTTTCTGAAGCAGCCCAGAAGGGCTGGTGAGTGAATCCTGCAGATTGCTCTATGTGCGCACTGCCTGTGGGTCTGTGTGTCTGAGGCTGCAGAGGAGAGCTCCCCTTATCACAAGCTCCCTCNCAGTGGAGAATAATCTCCATCACTGGGCTGTGAACAGTCATGGAGGTTGACTCTCCCTATAGGGAACCCTCAGGGAGATGCTGTGTTTCCCCACAGTGAGCCTCACAGCAGACNGTGTGGCACATGCTCTGCCTTGGCTGGGATCCTTGTGGCTCAGCATGGTGACACTGTTACACACAGGCCAGGGCCTGGCAGCCATGTACATCTTTGAGAAGTCAAGATGGGGTGAGATGTAAATTACCACCCACCATGTGCCGTCTATTAGTCTCACGGATCCTTCTAGCTCTGGAGCCCAGGAGACAGAGAGTAACATGGCAGAGGCTGTTCAGCAAATGGTGCTGGAACAGTTAGCTATATGTGTGAAAAAATTAATTTTTATTATTCTTATTTCACCTTGATCAAAAATTGATCTGGTTTGGATCATAGAGCTAAAACATCAAAACTGAAACAATAAAGCTTTAGCAGAAAGTACAGGAAGTTCTGTTGGCTGTGATGTAGTTTAGTGGGAGACTGCTTGCCTAAGTGTGCTTAAGATCCTGAATTCAATCCCCAGTATAGCCATAAACAAATAAATAATAAAGAAGTGTAGAGGAACTGTTTTACGAAGGTTTTGTGGGACACAAAAAGCACAAACTATAGATGGAATAAGGCAGACTTTAACCAGGAGTTCAGAGCAGCCTCAGCTACATGAAACCCTGTCTCAAAAATAATAATTAAAAAAATTAAAACAATAAGATGCAAGACTATTCCCAATGGAATGACTGCCAGCTGCAAGCGTTGGCAGGGAGCTGGCACACCCGCTGCATTGCTGTTGGAACTGTAAGTGATGGAATGACTCTGGAGACTCACTTTGCTGGTTCTGTTCAAAGATAAATGTCCAGTCATTGACTTGGCTGATCTCTGAACTGTGTATCTTTCTGAGCTCAATTGTCCANCCCTCCACATCCAGATAGTGAAAGCCTACTGAGTGCCAGTACCTCAGAATGTGACACATCTGGAGTCAGGACCTTGCAGAGACAATTAAAGTAGGGTGGACCTGATCCAGCTTGATGGGTCTCTTTATAAAAAGAAGGAACATGGACGCACACAGAGACACCAGGCACTTGTGAGCATGGAAAAGACAAAGTGAGGACAGNAGGAAGGAGTCACCTGCAAGCCAAGGACAGGGGCCGTGGGTGAAATCATACGTACTGGAACCTTGATCTCAGACGCCAGCCTCCAGAACTGGGAACACAGTTCTGTGGTGTTTCACTTTGGCAGCCTCAAACAATAACGCAATATCTAATAGAAAGGACACCCTGGCTCCATAGCGAAGACTTGCCCATGGGTGTTCATGGAAACTTCAGTCATGGTGACTGAGAGATGGCTGCAGTTTGGTGTTCATGGACTCTGATGAAATGCTCAACACACTACATCCTGTGGGATGTTACTCAGAAATAAGGAAATGAGCTACTGATGAGTGTAGAANGGATGAACTTCCAAACATACTAACAGAAGCCAAGGATGCAAGAGCATGTGGTGTTTGACTCTGCTTATATAAAACTCAAGAAAAATCAAATTTGATCTGTAATACCAGAAAGCTCCACTGGTAGTCACCAGCAAATAGAGAGAACGAACGCTAGGTGGAAAGGGTAGATAGAAGGCACCCTTCTGATATGGAATGTTCTGTATCTTGACGCCCCCTTCTGGCTTCCATGGGGAATTGCACCCACATGATGCACAAGCAGACTCAAAAATAAATAAACGAAGAATGAATGAATAAGTAGGTTGTTTTGTTGAGGTCCTAGAGGCGGAATCTGGGGCATCAGACATGCCAGGAAAATGCTCTGCTTCTGAGCTGCAGCCCAGCCCTATATTGAAGGTTCTTTTGATAAATACCCTTACAATCCTAAGTCTTAGAAACCCTGCCTGGATGCACTCGGAGCAGGAGAGTGGAGTGGTGTCTAGGAGACTAACCAAATAGCTTTATGTCACCACAGGACGTANGAGGAAGAGACCAGCGAGAATGAGGCAGTAGCTGAGGAGGAGGAAGAGGAAGGAGAGGAAGATGTCTTCACTGAAAAGGTCTCCCCAGAGGCAGAGGAGTACCCAGCATTAAAGGTAAAAAGAACCAGCCTGGGGAGATAATATTTCATCCCAATGTCTGCGCTGTCAGAAAAGGCTCTTGGCATCAGGGGATGGTTCTCCAAATGGGCAGTGTACTCAGAAGTGGATGTCCCTGNACTTTGAGTCATATTTGGAGACACAGGGCACCAGAAGGGACTGATGAGTCCGTATCTTTTCTTCTGCCCTCTGTGGCTTCCCCATTTCTCTAGCCAGATCTCAAGTCTTGCAGTCATGTGGATCTTAGATCAGAGCCCGACTCTACCCTTCCATACATAGTCTTGGGTAGACNGCTTCATGCCCACCCAGCCTCCGTTTCATCTTTGAAAGGCACATGGTAGCACCAGCCTTGCTCATAGGCCTGGAGGGGAGATCTCTATTCTCAGAGCCCGCAGGATGCCTGCAGCTAATACTCATAATATTCTTGAACAGAGCCCTGGGGTAGGGCCTCCAGTGCCTGGCCAGGGCGTCCTAGAGCAAAACCCAAGTACTTTTTTCTGCCTCCTCTACACCAAGGAGTGTCTCTGCAGTTTCTCCCACCAGATGGCGNTCTTGTCACACTCAAGCAGGTACTGTTTCTGCTAAGACAGTTTCTGGGCTAAGTAAGTGTTTATGCCCATCTTTTGCTGGTGGCTGCTGTGTGCCAATGGAGAACGTGATGGGCTGCGGTGGGGTGGGGGTGGTGTTTGTTTGCTTTTTTACTTTTTTGATTTTTGGCAGGGTCTCACTATGTAGCCTAGGCTGGCCTTGAACTCAGTTTTCTTAGTGCAGGGATTATGTGCTACCATACTTGGCTCTATCATAGTCTTATAGCCAAAAGGAGGTTTGCTAGTTGCCTCCAGGATTCCAAAAAGAATTAGAGTTCTTGGCTAGGACCTCGAAGGTCTTGGATGTAGCTGGTGCTTAAGTACGGAGGATGGATGGTCAACGCACCAGAGCCTNAGTACCATCATGGCTTACAGGAGCTGGTGGTACCTCCCCCAGCAGTACATGTGNTAGAAGAGTGGAAACAGTCACTCTAGACCGGGNTGCCATTCTGGTAGATCCAGCTGACTAAACNGGCATGGTGAGAACCCAAGAAGTTCATCTGTGCCTGTGGCCAAAAGTGAAACAACAGAACTAGGTTGCCAAGTAGACCAAGAGGGGGCCCAGATACTCTGTGGACACTGGTGTCAAGACTGACTTCTTCCTCAGGTGGACAGAGAGACCAATACCGACAGCGTGGCCCCATCCCCCACAGTGGTGCGGCCCAAGGACCGACGGGTGGGTGCCCCTACGCCAGGGCCATTTCTTCGAGGGAATACCATCATCCGCTCCAAGACCTTCTCACCTGGACCCCAGAGCCAGTACGTGTGCCGGGTAAGCAAGCAATGGTACCTTCCCCTTCCCTCAGAGCAGCCAGGGGTCTACTCCAGCTCTGGATACAAATAGATGTCACTCTCTTAGCATATTTTACTCTCACAGTGTGCCCAGGGCATCTTCTGGTAGGTTTAATTCTGTGGACCTCAGTTTCCCACATGTGGACTACACAGGGCCCGCTTCATAGGAGAGTTTTACCCTTTATGGGTTGATAAAAGAATAAGCTGGAATGTGGGNCTGAGTGGATGGCTCAGTGGGTAAGTACCCTTGTTGTGCAAGCATGAGGACTTAAGTTNGAATCCCCTAGTACCCATGTAAAAGCCAGACATGGCCACATGTGCCTGCAACCTCAGCTCTAGGGCCCAGAAACACATGGATCCTGGGACCTCGCTACCAGCCAGCCTAGCCAAGCTTTGGGTTCAAGGAAAAGACCTGTCTCAAGGGAATAAAGCACAAGGTGATAAAGGAAGGCACCATGTATAATCCTCTAGCCTCCATGTGCACACACACACACATGTACTACACACACAGAAAATAAGCTTTTTAAAGAAAAAAGAATATGCCACGAAATAATATAATTGCAGTCAAAAGGAAGAAGGTGGCTTCACTTGTGATTTAAAAATCACAGCCCAGCACAGCTGTGATCTCAGCATCTGGGTGACTAAGGCAAGAGGACCCAGAGTTTGAGAGTTCAAGGTCAGCCTAGGCTTACCTAGAGAAACTGTGTAAAAACAAACACAGGAAGCAACGTTACCTACCAAGATATCTGCAGGATTTACTTCACTTTGGTTGTTCAATATTCTTCTCTTTTCTTTAATATAGATTTTTTAATGTGATTATTTAACAAACAAAAGGTCCTAGAAGGATGGTTTTCATTTTTTGATTGTTTTGTTTTTAATTTAATGTCTATGGGTGTTTTGCCTGCGTGTGTGTCTATTCATCACATGTGTGTTGGATGCATACAGAGGCCAGAAGAGGGTATTNGATCTTCTGGGACTGGAGTTAAGAGATAGATGTGAGCTGCCNTGTGGGTGCTGGGAATTGACCCTGCGTCCTCTGCAAGAGCAGCCAATGCTCTTAACCACTGAGCCATTTCTCCAGCCCATAGAAGGAGCTAAAATACCAGGAATTTAGATTCTAAGAAGCCAAGNCAGGTGAGAGTGGCCAGAGACTACAACCTGAAAGAGGTCCAATGGCAGGGTGATGGGTCCAGCCATGTCTAGAAGTGGAAAGCTGGTCTTATTTTTCCTTCCCAGAATATTCTTTAACCAACTGCTTCTTCATTTAATAGTCTCCTTGTAGACATTTCAAAGGCTCTGTGTACGTATTCCACAACAAGATGCTCCTGGCAGCTATGGTTTTGAATTACATTGCAATGCAACTGTTTTATAGCTCTGTACCCCACAAAACATAACAGAAACCAAGTGCCTGGCTGAGTGGGATGGCCCATACCTGTAAGAGTTGCAGGCCATGCCAGGGCCTGCTTACCATGAGCCTGCGATCCCAGTTACTGGGAGGGGCAGACAGAAGGATTGGGAATTCTAAGCCATCTTTGGCTACCTAGCAATTTCAAGGCCAGCCTAGGCTATGTAAAACCCTACCTCAGAAAGAAATCAAGTGTTCCTAAAGAATGAGAAAGACAGGTAAGTGTGGTGGCATAAACCATGACCACCAGGAATCAGAAAGGCTGAGGCAAGAGAATCCTGAGTTTAAGGCCAGTCTGGCATACATAGCAAACCCTAGCTCAGAAACCAGGGCCTGGATT
Source organism: Neotoma lepida (assembly GCA_001675575.1). Taxonomy (NCBI): domain Eukaryota; kingdom Metazoa; phylum Chordata; class Mammalia; order Rodentia; family Cricetidae; genus Neotoma; species Neotoma lepida. The sequence goes on from LZPO01107912.1 coordinate 564,590, forward strand.
GGTGCTGTTGCACNCCTACCTATAGTCTAAGCAATTGGAGGGCTGATGAGGCAGGAATATCAGGAATTCAAGACCAGACTGGGCCACAAAACCACACCACCATCCTACCCCATCCTTGCCCCCATCCCCGCACTCCTCCCCCACACACCCCTCAAAAAAGATAAGTAAGGACTGGAGATTTCACTTGATGGCAGACTGCTCGCCTAGCGGCCTAGCATGTGCAAGGCCTTGGGTTTGATGCTCTGTACTGGGGGTAAAAAAAGGAAAGGCTTGGTAAGCAGGCCTGTAATTAACCGTACTACACTTCCTGTGAGTTTCCTTCCCCACTGTTCACACCCTGCCCTTCCATCAGAACGGCCACTTGCTGACCTCAGAAGGAGTCTTCCCTGGGGAATGACCAGTGAGCATCTCCCCCACCTTCAAACATTCTAATAGACCCCACAGACTCGGCCAGGTGCTTGGCCACAGGCTGTTGTGGTGGGTGGTGGCTTGTTGCTTTTGAGTTACTGAGACTGAACCTAGGCCTTGCCCATGCTAGGCAGGAGCTCTACCTCAGTCCAATTCCATTCTTCAATTAAGCTGCTTGTTAGCATTTTAGCTTAAGAAATTAAAAAGTGATGAAGTTTGACATTAAACTCCAGTTCTTCGGTGGAGGAAAGAGTAGAAGGAATTCTTTGGGCCCCCAGGCCACATGTTCTCTAATGGCAGCAGTTGGCCTAGGGCTGGGCTCTGCAGTTCACTCCCCCCCCCAAGGTCTCTCTCTTCCAGTTGTCACCTGGTGATGAGGTCCTCACCCTTTTACTGGTTATCCAACTCTTGGAACCCTGTCTGGGACAGCCTACTTCCCTTCATGCTACTGTGTGTGAAGGGTCTGAGCACCTACCAAGTCCCAGGGGTCATTCTGGTTGCTTGGGCTCTAGAAGCAGCTGCTGCTCCCATCCAGCCATGAGTGAAGCATACCTAAGACAGGTGCATGCCTTCCCTGAGTCCTGGACTAAAGTGATGCTTGCTATACCGTCCCCTGTCTGGACCCTTACAGACCCACTGAGTCGTAAAAATCAGCCTGAACAGCTTTCCTTCGTGCTCTTCTAATTCAGAAGGCGCCACGCTCTGATGGTGCCACTTAACCTGGCTATAGTTACAGAGGGAGGAAGGGAATGTCTTGGGGTCCCAGAAGCCCGTCTCCAAAGTCTAAAGTTATGAGATTGCATGGAAAGGCTATTCTTTTCATTACCTCAAACTGCACAAATTGAATTCACTGGGTGCCTATCAGTTTAGTTCCCACTCCCAAAAAAACCTTTCCTGAAGCCCTTCCCAGTGAAAATGGAGACTGTCTCTGCTGAGTGAAGTCTCAAACTAATCATTCAAGCGGATCAGTATCTGTGGGAGTAATGCAGGCCAAGCTCATGGGTTGCCGAGCTCGTAAGAGATGTGGGATTTCCTGAAGTCACGAAACACTGATGTTGGAGACCCTGTCTTCTCCTGAAGGATGCTACAGTTAAGTCAGCTCACAACTGTAGAGAGGAAAACCCAGCCAGTGCTTCCAACAGGGAGGGCTCTGAAGGATTTAGAGAAGGCTTTAGGGTAACAGCTAAGATCTCGGCTTTTGCAAACTGACTACCTCATGAGCATACAGTGAAAATCAAATACACATAAATGGATGNCACTCATCGGAAGTCACACCAAGGGAAATCAGTGGCTGGCTGCACCCAGGGAAATGAATGCGTGGCTTGTTGTTTCTCATCAGGATTAGAATACAGTTAGGATTTTGTTAAGATGGAAAATGGAAGCACATCAGGGAAGTGTTACTCACCTGTGCAACCAGCCCAGGAGCCATTTAGTAGCGAGCTCTCCTTTATTGAATGTGTATGTGTCTGTGTGAGTATATGCCACACGAGTGCAGGTGTCTGTGGAAGCCAGAGAGGCTCCTGGATCTCCTGGAGCTGGAGTGACAGGTGTGAGCTGTGGCTGTGAGCTACCCGCTATGGGCGCTGAGAACGGAACTTGGGGCCTCTGCAAGAACATGTGCTCTTAACCACTGACCTATCTGTCCAGCCCGGGTAGCCATCTGTCATCAGACTGATTTTCATACTATGTAAATGCTTATGTTCAGTAATCTTTATTTTACTTAATAGTGACCCAAAGAGCAAGAGCAGGGAAGCCTGCCATTAAGATGCAGCCCAGAGCCGGGTGGTGGTGGCGCACACCTTTGACCCCAGCACTTGGGAGGCAGAGGCAGGCGGATCTCTGTGAGTTCAAGGCCAGCCTGGGCTACCGAGTGAGTTCCAGGAAAGGTGCCAAAGCTACACAGGGAAACCCTGTCTCAAAAAAAAAAAAAAAAAAAAAAAGATGCAGAAGCTGTAAGTCTTTCCTCGGCGAAAAGGCAAACGTTCTGACTCGAGGAAAGAAAAACTATCATATGCTGAGTTGCTAAGATCTATAGGAAGTTATTGTCAATCTCTGATTGTGTTTATTTTATATGCATATATAGAAGAAACACATAAACTCGGGGGGTCAGTGCTATCTGTGGCTTCAGGCATCTGATAGCATCTGGGACTATGTCTTTTTTTTTAAGATTTATTTATTATGTATACAGAAGAGGGCGCCAGATCTCATTACATTATGGTTGTGAGCCACCATGTGGTTGCTGGGAATTGAACTCAGGACCTCTGGAAGAGCAGTCAGTGCTCTTAACCTCTGAGCCATCTCTCCAGCCCCCTGGGACTATGTCTTGCTTGGGCACTGCTATCCTGGTGCCTCTACCAGCTTCCTGCCACCATTGGCCACATAAACTCTGGTTGCTACTACTGTTCTCTCCACTTGTCGTCTGTTGATAGCTTCTCTCTGAGGTATGGGCAAATGTGGTGCATTTGTGCAACACAGTGACTAGCAGGCCTAATTGGGAAGGCCTGGGAATAGAAAACTGAGTTGGCTTGGGATTCAAAGCCTAGGGCAATTGTATGCAATCGACAGCCTAGTCCTGACCTGACTCTAGCTGGAAGGGAAGCCATGAAAATAAGACCCAAGGCCCGTCAGCTTCCATACCAAGAGATGGTCGTTGTTCCTGACCAAAATCACAAAGTGGGATTTTTCCGTCCTGGGTTGGGGTTGCATCCTCAACTACAACAAAAGAAAATGTTTTTTGTCTTTTTAATGATTTTCTTTACTTTTATTTTTTGGTGTGAGTGAGTGGATATACATGTGTGTGGTTGGGATGTGTGTTTGTGTTTGGTTGGGATATGATGTGCTTTGTGAGTGAGTGTATGTATATGTGTATGGTTGGGATGGGTGTGTACCTAGTACACACCTAGTATATGCGCATACTTCCATGCATGCAGGCAGAGGCCAGAAGAGGACATCTAGTCTCCTGTTCTATCACTCTTTACCTTGTTCCCTTGAGACAAGGTCTCCGACTGAACCCAGAGCTAGGCTAGCTGTGATCCTCCTGTCTCCACCTCTGAGAGCACTGGTCCTACAGGTGCACATGTGGCCACTCCTGGCTTTTTACATGGTGTCATAGCAAATTCTTTTACCCACTGCACCATCTCCACTGCCCCAAAATGTTTTCTTATTATTCATCTTACGAACTACACTACAAGGCTCATTGCATTTGTACCCATTTCATAGATGAAAACACTGGGGCTCCATAAGCCCACCCACTTGACTTCAGGGCACAGAGCCACTAGGTGCATTGCTGGTTACTGTCTCTGGAACTTGCTGCTTTCTGCCATTCAGCTTCACCTCCTAAAAGGCTATTGTGGCCTCCTTGAGTCTGACTATAGCTCCTTCCACTTGCTTCATGCCACTTGCTTAGTTGCCCTGTGTTGGGGTCCCCACTGGATTTCTAAGTCTGAAACAGGGACAGTAATTATATTTCCTACAGTGTTCCACAGCACCTGTGTATTATCAGCAACACTGTCATTTGTTATTAGCTAACTTTAACTTTCATCAAGTGGATGGAGTCTTCTCTTGTGACCTTATTTTTATTTATTATTATTATTTTACAGCACAAAGCAATTGAACCCAGGGCCCTCATGTATGGTAGGCAAGTACTCTACCACTGAGCTATACCCACAGTCTCTTTTATCTTTTATTTTGAGACAGGGTTTCATTCTGTAGCCCAAGCTAGCCTTGAGCCTACTCTACAGGTCAGGCCAACATTGACTTTGTAATCCTTTTGCCTCAGCCTTCTGACCAACTGGAATTACTGGCCTGCAACCACTGAGTCTGATGCTCCCTGTGACATGAAATTACTATAGTTCTCTGCCTCATTTTTTTCTAGTTTGTTANATAGAGGCAGTAATAAGATGGTGTTTCTCTTCCATGTGTGAGATTAAACCTATTGGGATGTCTGGAAATAGGAGGAAGTGGCATTCAAGTCTAGCATGATAGTGTAGTCATGTAATCCCAGTACTTAGGAGGTAGAGGCAGGAGATTCAAGCCTAGCTTCAGCTGCATAGAGGGTTCAGGGCCAACCTGGGCTACATGAGACCATGTCTCCAAAAACAAAAACAAACAAAAAGTGAAGTTCAAGAGTGAATGTAGTCTTTCCTGCTGTCTAATAACACAGAAACATCTAGGTCTTAAGGATCAATTGTCCCGATAACTTTGGGCAGGGAGGGGCTGCAACACATTTTTTTAAAAACAGAAAGTCACCTTTAATTGAAACAATAGAGTGTGAGGCCCTCTTCTGGTTCCTCGTGCAACCAGTGGGCTCCTCTACATCAATTTCACAGTGCTATGCANGGCCTGGGCCTGTGGTAGCACACCGGGCCTTGAAGTCTCCGTTTGCTGATCTCTGCTTGTGAACTGTGAAACCATCTTTGTCTCTCTGGAATGTCATTCACACAAACATTCCAGAGAATAACCCGGAGCATGGAGTTAGGGGCTCCACACATGTGGTCGCCGTTTGCATCACTATTACTCTGTTTCTGGCATGGGTCAGACTCTGCCTGGCACGGGACTGTTAATGTCATTATCTTTAATAATGATGAATAGTCATGAAAATAATGACACCAATAGCTTTTCAGTAGACTCCCACAGCAGTGAACTGACAGCTGCCAGGCCAGTGCAGTGGTGTGGCCCGTGCCAACCCTGCCCCTTTTGGAAATAAGACTCAATGGAAAAATCACGCTGTCCTCATCTGATGGGGAAAGACTGTCAGAGATGAGAATGGGAGCCCTCTGGAGAAACATGAAAAATGAGCCAATAGAGGGCTTCGAATGGGGGAAATGGCTGAGCTCAACTCTTGCAGAGCCTGTATGTTCTCTGGCTCCTTTGGCTGGAGAGATGCCTCAGAGGTTAAGAGCACTGACTGCTCTTCCAGAGGTTCTGAGTTCAATTCCCAGCAACCACGTGGTGGCTCACAACCATCTGTAATGAGATCTGGTGCCCTCTTCTGGTCTGCAGAAGGGTGTNCATGCAGACAGAATACTGNATACATAATAAATAAATAAATCCTGAAGTAGCCTCTTTCTCCCCCTGAATCTCTTTGCTTGCAGTGCTGAGACCTGGCATATGCTAAACATGTACTATACACCAAGCTACATCTCTGGCCCANGTATCTCTCTCAAAAGTGGTTCTATTTGAGTCACTAACGGTGGGCTCCCTGGATGACAGGGACAAGTGGCTGTAAGCATCCCTTCACATGGTCAGACAGAGGGCAGTATATCCTGCCATGGCACTCTCATCATCAAACCCCACTGAGCAGCTCTTCAACAGCTTTGGGCGTGTTCTATGCCTCATGAGCTCCTGCGCCCTGTGTGTAACATGGGGACAGTCCTCACACGGTGCTGTGAAGATGCAGTGAGGTGCCCCATCTCATTTGGCACCATGTGGAGACAGCTGTGAGATAGAACAGCACACATCAAGCTTAGTACGTGTTTGGTGAAGGGTCACTTTAAAAGGGCGGGAAGTTCAGAGCAAAACCTGCAATAGGAAGCTCAATGTCTGAGTTGAGTTCAGGAAGGTGATCTCCTTCCTGTTACTGCGGAACCTTGCAGAATGCACCATTACCGTGCCTGGTTTGCTTTCTCTCTTNNAGCTGAATCGAAGTGACAGTGATAGCTCCACTCTGTCCAAGAAGCCACCTTTTGTTCGGAACTCCCTGGAACGTCGAAGCGTCCGGATGAAGCGGGTAAGATTCACCCTGGAGCTCTTTATGTGCCTGCTGCTTCAGTCAAGGGCTGGCATGTCGGGAACAAATGACAGGGGGTGGGGCAGGGTGGGCAGGATGGGGTCTGCCTGTAAAAGTGCTTGCCACATGACCCCGTTGACTGAGACTGATCCTGGGAACCCATGGAAAAATCTAAGGAGAGAACCAACTTCACAAAACTGTCCTTCTACCTCTACACGCCCACCATGTATGCACATACATGTATTCTCGGGTATGCATACACATGCACAATGATAGCTAGACAGGTGACAGGTATTCACTCTGGAAGAATATTCTAGAAATTCTGCATTCAACTATTTTATGCTTGTCGGGGGCTGGGGAAATGAGTCAGTGGGTAAGAGCTTTCAAGTTTGAATCCCCATGTAAAAAGCCAGGCATGACTGTGTTTGCCTGTCACGCCAACATTTTGGGGGACNAGGAGGGAGAAAAGAGTGGATCCTGAGAACTCATTAGCCAGTCCTAACCAAAATGGCAAGTCCTGGTTCAATACCCTATCTCAAGGCAATAAGAATAGGAGAAGACACCCGACATCCTGCTCTGGCCCCTTACTAAACACTATGGCTGGTGACAAACCCTTTAGCATATGGGCCTTCTTCAGACCCAGCCATGACTCTAGAGAGCAGGGAGAGGGTGCTTGCCTAGTGTGTGCAAAGGCTAGTACTATAAAACAACACACTTAAACAATAGCACAACCTACAATGTCCNCAGGCTATGAGACTGCCTTCNGGCATGGATTGATCTAAGAACTGAAGTCATACCAGCAGGCCTCTTGACACCACTCCTGCCAGATAGCTGAGTTAAACAGGGTCGGGCTACTGCAGGCACACAGTCAAGGAGCTGTGCAGTACAGTGTGTGTTGAGAGCAGAACCTGGGGACAGGGGTGCAGCAGACACCATTCATAAAGTACAAATGCTGAAAGTACTGTGCTGGAATCTCAGTTTTCCCACTTAGGCTCCACCCACTTTAACTTAGAGCCTCATCTGTCAGATGGTAACAGCTGGGTCCTCGGAGGGCTGTTGTGAAACAGGGTAACCAGAGTAGAGTACCGTGTACATCGGACACACGCTATATGACTGTGAGAGTATGTTCTGTAAGACCCTGCACATAAAGGAAGGCAGGTCTTGGAGTTCGGGGGACGAGGATCTGTGGGATTTCTGGGCTAAGCCCTCTGGTGGGTGTATGCATCGTCTCCACCCCTGCAGCCTTCATCCGTCAAATCCCTGCGCACAGAGCGCCTGATCCGCACCTCACTGGACCTGGAACTAGACCTCCAGGCAACAAGGACCTGGCACAGCCAGCTGACTCAGGAGATCTCAGTGCTGAAGGAGCTGAAGGAGCATTTGGAGCAAGCCAAGAAGCGAGGGGAGAAGGAGCTGCCACAGTGGCTACGTGAAGATGAGCGCTTCCGCCTGCTCCTGAGGATGCTGGAGAAGAGGGTAAGTACCACTGGCTGGCTGCCTTTCAACAGCCCTGTGGTGCCACCGCAGGTCCCCAGAGGGTATTCAGGGACCCNGGCAGCCCTTGACTTGGCTCAACAGGAGTTATCTTTGATGTTTTTGTGTGAGTGATTATTATTTGGTGTCACTCTCCATTAATCCTTCATTGGATGTAGCAAGTACCTCATCCAAGTGGGCCATGCACTTAACAGAAGGCTGAAGCAGGAGAATTACCAGGAGTTCAACACCTGCCTAGACCATATTGTGAGTTCTAATCTAGACTAAGCTAGAGTGAAACCCTGTCTCCAATACAAACAAACAAAACAATCTTTTTCTTAGTCTGTGAAATTGAAGCAACTGTAAAATCTCCCCTTCCAGGCACCTGAGGAGTAGGTAAGAAAGTACACCTCACCAGGCATCCTTCATCTCATTTCCCACAGGCCCCATGCTCAGGCCTCNTAGGTAGATGACGTGTGCACAGCCTGTTATCCTTCTTCATAGAGCAGATCCTGTGGTACAGAGTCCACATTGCCGATGGCAACTTCTACAGACCAGGGGACTCTCTCCCATGTGAAACTCTTCTTTGCTCTGCCTCGCAGGTGGATCGTGCAGAGCACAGGAGCGAGCTGCAGACAGACAAGATGATGAGGGCAGCTGCCAAGGATGTGCACAGGCTTCGGGGCCAGAGCTGTAAGGAGCCACCGGAAGTGCAGTCTTTCAGGTGAGTCGAAGATCCCAGATAGATGCCTTCCACCACCCAGCCAGCTCATCTTTGCTGGCCTCACTGTTCCCAGGCCCTGCTCCTGGGCACTGCCTCTGTTGCTAGCAGAGCTGTAGCTTGCACTGGAACAGCTGTTCATTCTCTGCCAGGCTCCCATAACACTGTGAACACTGTGGTGCTGTTGTCAGTTCTTGCACAACTCAGCCCAATTTGTGAGATCCTGTTGTTTAATGAATGAGCCACCTGCTTCATCCTTTCCTCTTAGCCTTTCCGGTACTGGTAATTGCAGAGGCCTGGCTAGGGATAAAAGGGGTTNGGGTGGGGAGTGGGGTGCTATGGATGCTCCCTTAATTTCCTGGCTTTGCTTGCCTGCCTGATAGGATCACAGCTATGTCCTTGCCTTCCTGGGCCTATACGTGTCAGAGAAGAGTCATGAATGCCATTTGGCCTGTGCCTCCCAAAACAAAGGGATTTAGAGTTACTCTCTATCCATCATATTGTGAGTTCGAGGGCAAGCTGGGTTTCATGAGACCCTGTCTCAAACACCCAAAAGACAAAAATAAGTTAATGTTCACACAAGCACAAATGTGTGTGTGTGTTTCCTGTGTTGAACAAAAGGTAGTTGATCGTGCTAATGGATCCCTAACCAGGCATGATTTTGTCTCCTATGTCACTACAGGAGACATTTGGCAATGTTGATACTTTTATTTAAGATGGGTCTATGTGACTAAGACCTCAAAATCATGGACTGGAGATGTGTTTCTCCATTGGCCTCTCATGTTGCTGGGACCAGAAGCATGTACCACCACAGGTTTCAGATTTCACAGTCAGAGTTTCAGACATGCTAATAGCATTTATTAGCAGCCAGAGCTATCAGTAAATATCCTACAGTATATAGCCAAGAATGACCCAGCCCAGGGATTGAGATGTAGCTCAGTGGCAGACTGTGTGCTTGGCATACATGATGCCCTGAGTTTCAGACCCAAAGCAGAAAGACTTCTCCTGTCCATGTATATTCCAAGCAATCTTGAGACACCTACCTGTTCTCCATCACAGGGAGAAGATGGCATTTTTCACCCGTCCTCGGATGAACATCCCAGCTCTCTCTGCAGATGACGTTTAACCACCAGAAAAGTATTTCTTTGTTGCACGGACCATGCTGTGAAGGTTGACTGTGGCTAAAGTTATTTATGAGGTATTATATGAAGGTACCGAGTCACAAGTCCCCAAGCGCTCTTGTTGGTTTGCAGACAGACAGACTTTCTAAGTTCAGGTTTTCTTGTTATATTTAAACAATGACAAAATAACCATAACAACAACAACAAAAAACAACCAAACAAAAAAAAACCAGCATTCAAATGACAATTCAAAAGATTGTATAGTTTGTATATTTAGGAATGTATTTTTGGGAAAGAACATTTAAATGAACTAAAGCAGTATTAAGTGACTGCTATTCTTTAAATTGTCTAGAGTTTTCTTTTTGTACAGCAACAACTTTTAGAGATTGCCCTGCAATAAAAAGTCGTGTTTGAGGAGCAATCATCCTCAAAAAGAAGTGCTATAGATGGCACCGCACAGCTAACCTGCCCTAGTTAANGTATTTTGTACAATATTACAAAGAGGAGGGTGTACAGAGACCGTGGGGGGATTCCAAGATTGTCCACAGATCTTTGTGAGCTGTGATGTGTTTTTAATGTGGCCACCTGACCTGAAGCAGGCAGAGTGAAGCTGGCTGAGCAAGGCCAGCCCAAACCGGTGACAGGCTACACCCAACTCGGATGCCCAGTGAAGCCGCTGNTGGAGTNGGGGGAGGGCTGCGGAGAACTGCATTTGGATTTTTCTCTATCAATAAAGTGGCCTTTTAAGAAAGCGTTTCTTGTCGTTTGTTTCCCTGGAATCCTTCGCTTTTCTTTCTCTGGTTTCACTCACCTCCCAATCCTGCACAGTTTGTTGGTTTTCCTTTATCTTTTATTTTGCTTGTTCCACCCATTCGTTCACTAGATTAGTGTGACTGCTCTTTGGGAACCGAAGGTCTGATGGCATATGCCTGTGATCCCAGCACCTGAGAGGTAGAAGCAGGAGTTCAAGACCATCTCGGCAACATGAAAAGCTGTCTTTAAAAACTGAGACTAGGAACCGGGCGGTGGTG
>LZPO01107912.1:576291-599355 GCA_001675575.1 Neotoma lepida
TTTTGTGTTTAAGACAGGGTGGGTCACTCTGTGTAGCCTTGGCTGTCTTGGAACTTGCTCTGTAGATCAGGCTGGCCTTGAATTCACAGAGATCCACCTGCCTCTTGCCTCCCAAGTGCTGGGATTATGAGTCACCACCACCCAGTGAAGTCAGTGTTCTTAACTGCTGAGCCATCACTCCAGCACTCCAATGTGCTTTTTTATTTTATTTGGTTGTATATTGACACTAGGTCTTTTTAATGTAACCCAGTTTGGTCTCTGTAGTCTAGGATGGCCTTGTTGTTTTGTTTGTTTTTAAATATTTGTTTTGTTTATATATGTGTATCCACAGCTGCCCACGAAAGCCAGCAGAATTGTTGGATTCCCTGGAGCTATAGTTACAGAGGGTTGTGGGCCATCTGACATGAGTGTCAGACCAGGATAGTCTCAAACTCACAGAGCTCTGCCTGCCTCTGCCTGCCAAGTGCTGGGATTAAAGGTGTGTGCCACCACCCAGTGAAGTCAGTGCTCTTAACCACAGAGCCATCTCTCTAGGCCTTATTTTCTTTATAAAGAAAGGGTCTTTCTCAGCTACCATGGTGGGGCACAACTTTAATCCTAGCACTTGGGAGGCAGAGGCAGGTGGGCTATCTGTGAGTTGGAGGCTAGCCTGGTCTACAAATGGAGTTCTAGGACAGCCAAAGCTGTTACACAAAGAAACCCTNTCTGGAAAAAAAAAGGCAAAAGTGTGTGTTGAGGGGGAGTCTCTCAGCCAGGCATACTGGCACACGCTTTTAATCCCAGCACTTAGGAGGCAGAGTGAAACAAATCTCTGGGAGTTTAGGGTGAACCTGTTCTACATAGCAAGTTCCAGGGCTACATAGTGAAACCTTGCCCCTCCCCCCACCAAAATAGAGAGGCACAAAGCCCTGGGTTCAATCCCAGCAGTGGAAGAAAATTAAAGACCCATTGTCTTTAATTGCTGCTCTCTAATTCACTATGTAGTCAAGGCTAACCTTGAACTCCTGATTCTCCTGCCTCTGCTTCTCAAGTTCTGGGATTTCAGGCATGGATTACCATGTTCATCAAGGATGATCTTGAACTCCTGATGCTCCTGCTTCCACCTCCCAAATGCTAAGATTGCAATGTATTATTCTGCCACATCCAGGTCATTGCTTCCTTATGTGTACACTGTCAAAGCTGAGCATGGTTATAATCCCAGTACTTACCAGGTCATAAATTCAAGGCCACCATCGGTGATATAAGTGAGTTCCAGACCAGCCAGGGGTTTATGGATTTATGGGTTCATAAATATTATTGTTTAGGATGATAAAATTAGTAAATTTTAAGGTAGCCGAATGGTGGTGGTGCACACCTTTAATCCTAGCACTCAGGANGGGATCTCTNTGAGTTCAAGGCCAGTCTGGTCTACAGAGTGAGTTCCNGGACAGCGAGGATTGCTTCACAGAGAAACCNTGTCTCGAAGAAAAAAAANCAAAATAAATTAATTAATTAATTAATTAATTTTAAGGTAAATTAAGTCCATCTTGGTCGTAAATGCATGTTATCTCAGCCCTTGGGAGGTGGAAGAAGAAAAATCAGAAGTTCAAGACCATCCCTCCACTACACAGTGCAAGGCTACCCTGGGCTACCTCTTTCAAACAAGACAGTAGGGCCTGAGAGAAGCTCCAGGAGGCTCCCTGGCCCAAGTCATTCTGTCATATTACTTTCCTGGTAATTAAAAGAGACTGGTAGTATGGTATGGTAGTACATAACTGTCGTCATTGTGCTAAGGAGGCTGAAGAAGGAGGATGGAAAGTTGGAGGCTAGAGTGGACTACAAAATGTTGTCTCAAAACACACACACAGTACACACAACAATGAAAACAGTTGTTTATTTTGTCCTTCCCCTTTCAGACATAGTCTATAAGTTTGAGGGCCTTTTCTGTCCATCCTGGAGATGGTGTCTAGTACATTCATGTGAACAACAACAACAAAAAGCTTGTTTACCAGAAGGGTGGGTTTATGGGTTCTGTGAGTTTACACACATGCCCCCACATCAGTCCAAGCACAGGGAAGCTTTGGCCTAAGGCTCTGTGATGGCTGTATTTAGTTGTCTACTGGACTATATCTGGAATGAACTATAATTCAGAAATGGACGGCACACTTGTGATCCAGATCCTGAGGCAAATAGACAACATGCCTTTGATCTGGATCTTGAGGCTGGAATACACAGGCCTTTAATCCAGACCTTGAGGTGGGAAGGCACACCTTTAATCTGGGCCACACCTTCTGCTGGAAGCCTAATAAAGACAACGAAAGAAGGAAGGGTTCGTTCTTTCTGCCTGCTAGCCCTTGCCCTGTCAGCACATCCATTCCAGCTGAGACATCCATCCTCGTGGGACTAAGCAGCTACTAGACTCTTGGACTTTCCATTCACAACTAGCCATTGTTGGACTGCAGCCTGTAAGTCATTCCAATAAATTCCGAGAGAGAGAGGGAGAAAGTGAAGGAGAGGGAGAGAGAGAGATTCCTTCTGTAAGTTCTGTGACTCTAGAGAACCCTGACTAACACAAGCTCCTATAATCCATCCCCCCTGGCTCCATCATCAGTTAGTCTTGCNAGCTCTGTAGCTAGCACACAGCTCCCCGCCTCCCTCGCAGTGCCTCCTGGATCCCACCAGGGGGCAGCAGAGGGNGCACTGTGAACGACTGAAAGTAGGAACGTGCCCGGGTAGGAATTTCCGTTTCCGGCCATAACTAGCCACTTCCGTTTCCGGACACTTGGCGTGTGAGTCGCTGACGGGAGGATGGACGGGCTGGTGGCTCAGTGCTCCGCGAGGCTGCTGCAGCAGGTTTGTCCTCTGAGTNGGGCGGAGGGCTCGGACCCCGCGGCAGCGGGACCNGGTCAGCAGCGGCTTCCACAGGCGACGGCGACGTCCCCAGCCCCGGANCTCGGTGCTAGCGAGGCCACGCTTCCCGGGCGGCCGTTTTCTCTTGTCTAGGAGAGGAAAATCCCATCCCTGGCTGGGTCGTGCGACTGTCACACAGAGAAGAGAGGGTGTCGCAGGGCCTAGCGTGTGGACGGCGAGGCTCTGCCTGCCGCCCGCGCACGTGTGCAAGGCTGACGGCCAAAGCCGAGTGGGGCAGAGCATATGTGCTGTGAGACCTACCTAGCCAGAAACTTCCCAAGAATCACCGCCAGCGTTGGTCCGGGACAGTGTCACAACTTTAGAAAGCGAAAGTGGAACCAACTTAATTGCTTTTTCGGTCTTAGCTAAGAGTGATAGGAAAACTGTCTTGTTACAGGAACTGCTTTATGCAAATCATCAGCCCCTAGGTACAAGTTAAAGGGACGAGGGCTTTACTTCTGAGAACCCTGTTTTTAGAATCGGATGCTGGAGATAGGGGAAAAAAATATATGGGAACTTTACTTAGGCCTAGAAAAGGCAGATACTTGAGTGATTTTGAATATGGATGTTGTCTCTCCTTTTGTCCACCTGGGGATCTAACTCAGAGCATGCGTTTGCTAGGCAAGCACCGCTGAGGTAGGTCCCCAGCTCTCACTGGTTTGTTTTTTGTTGTTGATATTGTTTATGTTTTTGTTTTTTGGTCTTTTGGGGTTTTGTTGTTGTTGTTGCTGTTTTGTGGGGGTTTTGTTGTTTGGTTTGGTTTTTTTGTAGTTTAAGTCATAAGATTTAGGAATATAGGCAGTTTGTAAAGCCGGACACTTGTACTTGTCATTGTTGAGCTGAGGAAGAAACTTCTGTGTTTTAGAAAAGGTCTTGCTGTATGTGTCCTAGGCTGGCCCCAAACTTCCATCCCTCCTACTTCAGCCTCCCAAGTGCTGGGATTATAGCTGTGTGCTACTGTGCACACTTAATCAGGTTATATTCTCAACACTGCTGTCCCTAATTCCCAGCACTCATATATAGACTCACTTTGGTTTTATAAAGGATAATTAATTGGCTGATGTTAGTAAAACCATTGGAATCGAAAGGAAAGCCCATTCTCTTACTGGTGCCACATATTTTGGAGAACTGAAATGAGGAAGTGAGTCTCTGGTATTTGCCATTATATCGAAAGCATTCCTTTGACCTGGACTGGGAAAGTGCCTCTTCCTTTATAGGAAAAGGAGATTAAATCTCTGACTGCCGAGATCGACCNGCTGAAGAACTGTGGTTACTTAGAAGAGTCTCCGAGTTTGGACCAGTTACGAGAAGAAAATTCAAAGCTGAAGTATAGACTGAATATTCTTCGGAGGGTGAGTACTCTTGTGTATCTTCTAATGAATTTTTTTGTTACTGAAGATCTTAAAAGTATACTGGAACCGAAAAGAGGAGTTAATATTTAAAAATCTGTTTTCCTGTGTAAGGCAAGTTAAGACTCATTCAGTACATGGTGGAAAAATTGAGGTCCTAGCCTTCCAGAAGCCTTTGAAGTGGTTCATCATGCAGGTTTAGAGCAGACTTGGGAGCTGATATTTCTTTTTTTTTTTTTTTTTTTTTTTTGGTTTTTCAAGACAGGGTTTCTCTGTGTAGCTTTGGTGCCTTTCCTAGAACTCACTTGGTAGCCCAGGCTGGCCTCGAACTCAGGAGATCGCCTGCCTCTGCCTCGCAAGTGCTGGGATTAAAGGCGTGCACCACCACCACCGCCCGGCTGAGCTGATATTTCTTAATGGGTTATGCCCGTGCTTTCAAAGAAATGTTTTTGGATGGATCATTACCACTATCATAAAAGAAGTATTTCATTTATTTAGTTAGTACTGAAACCTAGGAACAAACTAATGGGGATGTTTTAAAATNGACTCACTCATACGTAATTTCTATGCTATTAAGTTGATCATTTCACGATTTTGTTGTGTTTTATAGCATCTCTTGGGTTTCTTTCTTAGTGTCTCACTTTATAGCCCNGGCTGGCTTCCAGGCTTACCCCCATCTTGTAGTGTCTTTCTGCTTCTGTCTTTCTAGTGGTGGGTTTACAGGTGTGTACTACCATGCCACTATTTTAATGGCCCTGTAGTCCAACGATGGTTATCAGTGTTAGAGAAAAAGATAAAACCGCTTACCTTCAGTTTTTTGGCCTGCCTTTCAGGTTTGCTAATGACACATCCCAATATTACCTCATTCTCATAATTGTTCTCCAGTGTGCGTGTTACTCCTTGGGTTGCACAGGCGTTACTCCATTGACGCATCTTAGGCTGCCTGACCCAATCCCTTGAAGGTTTTATTACCTGTTTGGGATCTGCTGTGCTTAGATTACTTTGTCTTTACTTCTAACACAAAATTCCTTTCTCGTGGACTCCTCACAAAAGAAACATGGTTTTGGTACATCATTTGTTCTGCATTTATCTAAACTCAATTCTCTGTTATATTTACTTTTTTAAATTTTTTTAAATTTTTTAAAATTCAGGTGTGTGTGTGTGTTTTTCAAGACAGGGTTTTCTCTGTGTAACAGTCCTGGCTGCCCTGGAATTCTCTTTGTAGACCAGCTGACCTCGAACAGCCTGCCTCTGTCCCCCAAGTGCTGGGATTAAAGGTGTGTGCCACCACCGCCAGCTATTTCAGATGTATTTTTAAATGCCTATATGCTGCTAAAGACAGTAAGGGAGATATCACAAAGAGACTAAAAAAGAGCACCATGGTGGTGGTGCTTCTAATCCCAGCACTCCAGAGACCAGGCTGGTCTACAGAGCAAGTGTCAGGACAACCAGGACTACACAGAGAAACCCTGTCTTAAAAAAAGAAAGGGGAGAGAAATCACAGGGATAAAGTATTGTGTACAATAGCCATTCATCCTGCCTGTTTCCACATACTCCAACTTGAAAGCACATTCCAGATGTTCTGGCTGCAAGGTATTTTACCCATGTTCTCATGAACATTACAGCCTCAGTTTTCTTTCATTCCTTTTTATTAAACTGTCTTTATGTGTTGTAAAGGGAAAAACTTAATTACTTAGTACTTTTTGTGATAGGGTCTCTATGTAGCCCTGACCTTTTTGGAGCTCTCTGTGTAGACCAAGCTGCTGGTTCTCACATGGACCCACCTGCCTCTGCCTCCACCTCCAGAGTCTGGCTCCTTAGTACTTTATTAATTAGGTATTCACAGAAAGCTTTTCACACTGGTGATTTTAAGATTGCTATCATGATAGTGCTGCTATTAGAGAATCCCAGAGACTTTAGGAATCNTCTAATCTTAATTTTCTCAAGAGCTGTTTTTTACAAAATGCATACAGTCAAGTTACAGTAAAGGTGATTGTACCAAGATGTGTATTTCTTTTGGTTTTATTTGAGTCAGGGTCTTGGCCTTATAGCCCTAGCTGTCCTAGTATGTGGTGTACAGCCTGTCTCCCTCAGACTTGTGGCAGTCCTCCTTCCAGCCTCCCAAGAGCTACAATGAAAGGACTGTGGCACCATGGCCAGCTAGGAAGTTAAGAACCTGGTGGCTAACCTCTGTGATCCTAGCTCCTGAAAAGCAGGGGCAGGAATATTTCTGTGAGTTCANGGCCAGCTTGGGATACAGAACAAGATCCTGCCTCAACCAAAAAAGGGCTAGCAAGCTCACTCGCCGAGTGCCTAGCACGTTTGAGGTCCTGGATTCAAACCCTGGCACCAGATAAAACAGGGTNTGGTGCCTGTAATTCCAGCACTTGCTAGTGGAGGCAGGAAGATCAGGGAAGAGAAAGTGAAAGTGTTAAATTAGTTCTATGCACGAGTTAATTTGGATGAAATCAAGTACAGTGGGTTTTGTGTGTGTGTGTGTACAAGTTTATTACAAAAGATACATACCAATATCTTTCTAGTTTACAAAAAAGTTAAAACATATTACTGATTTTTGGGACCTAAGACTATGCATAAATGACNTTTTTTGGGTTTTTTTGTTGTTTCGTTTTGTTTTTCGAGACAGGGTTACACTGTGTAGCTTTGGCACCTTTCCTGGTAGCCCAGGCTGGCCTCGAACTCACAATGATCNGCCTGCCTCTGCCTCCGAGTACTGGGATTAAAGGCATGCGAATTTTCTATTGGAAATTTTTAGATTGAGCTGGGCAGTAATTACACACACTTTTAATTCCAGCACTCTGAGGCAGAGGCAAGTAGATCCTCTTGAGTTAGAGGCCAGCCTGGTCTATAGATCCCAGGGCAACCAGGGCTACACAGAGAAACCCTGTGTTGAAAAANGACCCACACACACCCCAAAAAAGGAAATCTTCAGATTGTGAAAAGCCTAAGTAAGAAATTAGTAAACTAAAAACTTAAAATTGATCTAGTATGGGAGCTGATGCCTATATCCCCAGCACTTTGGAGGTGGAGGTTGGAGGATCAGGATTTCTAGGCCAGCTTCAGCAGCTGGAGACTCTGTTACGACAAACCAAAGGGGAGGGGACCTTAAACCAGGTCTTGTTTATTTGTTTCCTGAGTTAATATTTTTAATTTTCTGGTATGGTAAATTTCAACCAAAGTATAAGCTTTATTTTTACAAAGTTGTTTTGCCTCTGTATCTTAGCAATGTTTCTGTAAACATGGACGGAATTATACTGTTGAGAACAAATGTTCCCAGAAAGAANCGCACCTTATATTGAGCCTTCTGCAAGGCTATTTGACTAATCAGAACTTTGGGAAGAGGTTGGACTGTTGCAAGTCCAGAACCCAATTACAGTTTATCTCAGGCTGTTGTGAGCTCCATTAACAACCATTCCTTGCCCTTTTCAGTATTTGACCTAACATTTTAGCAAAATTTCTCTGTAGTCCTAGCCCTGGCTGTCCTGGTACTCACAGAGATCCACCCACTTCTGCCTCCCAAGTGCTGGTTCAAGTACACCAACTCCCAGCTTATCAAAAGACTTTTTGATGAGTTTAAGAATATAATTTTTCCGGGCATGGTTTTGCATGGCTTAATCCTATCACTGTGGAGGAGGAGACAGGCAGATCTCTGAGTTCTGGACAACCAGAACTACACAGAGAAACCCTGTCTCGGCAGGGGGGAGGGGGAGGAGGAGATACAACTTGGTAGACTGAAGGAGGAAGATTGTTTAAAGTTTCTTACCAGCCTGGGCTAAAAAAAAAGAGAGATTGTGTATGAAAGTTTTCATTTTTTCATTTTATAGCAGTGGTGAGGAGGGTAGGACTTGACCTCTACATCCTGTCCACCGTGTTTGTAATCTGTCAAGCACTAATCCACGTGAAAGTAATGATGGTGGTGACAACTCAGTTTTGTTATGTAGATAAAGTAAAAGAACGTGCAAACAGAACACTTAATACAGAATTTTAACACTACATACATATTATTTAGCTACTGTTACATTCATATTTAAACTGGTGGTCTTTCAGTTTGTTGTCATTTTGAGACAGATTATTACTGTGTAGCCCAAGCTGACTGCTCCTCCTAGCTCAACCTCCTAACTGCTGGGGTTTTAGGATGAGCTTCTGATCCGGCTTTGATTCTTTTTGATTACTGTAAGTTAGTGGCTTAGTGGTAGAACACCGGCTTCATGGTACAATTGAGGCCCTAGGTTAACATCTTAGACCACAGGAATCGTTTTTATTATGCTCTACAGAAAGCACGTGTTTACTCACTCCTGTCAAGAGGGCTCTGGAGGTCGAATCCAGGACCTCTGCTAGGCCAGTGCTCTGCGGACAGTCACATCCTTTTCTTTTCCCTTTTTTGANATGAGGACTCTTTGTGTAGCCCTAGTTGGCCTGGTGCTTGATATGTAGATCAAGCTGGCCTCTTACTTTCTGGAGTCTGTTCTGTCATCTGTTTTGATAACATCTTATATGGCAGGTGTGATGCCAGGCATATCGGATAGCACTGTGGATGAAATCCTTTCCTGCATTCAGCCGTCTGATGGTAGAGACAGTTTTGTGAAGGTGTAATGAGTGATGATAGGAGTAATTATATCCTATCTTAAATGACTGTGCTCCACTTAAAAGCTGTTGAGAAATAACAAGTAGGTGACCCAGGGGTTATTTATAGTGAGGCAAAGCCTGTCTTTCTGATATAGCACTATCACTCTGGGTTCCTCTCCTGTCCTGAAAAGGTCGTTTCTGGAGAAGATCTGGCAGTTGTTTTGTCCATTAGGTTTTTGCTGCCAGGGCTTGGTATGAGGCAGCTTAGGACTCACTTCTGTTTTCTTTTTCTTTAAAAAAAAAAAAAGACAAGAGTGTATCTGCAGAGCCCTGGCTGTCCTGGAACTCACTATGTAGACCAGGTTTACCTTGAAGTCACAGAGATCTGCCTGCCTCTGCCTCCCTGGTGCTGGGTCTCACTTGTGTTCTCTTTTCNGTCACCACTTTCTACTGTTTGTCTTCCTTTAAGGCAACTATGAATGGATGCCCTCCCTGTTTCCCGAGAATGTCTTAGAACCATGTCCAGGTCTGAGCATCCCCATCCTGGCTTTCCTCAACATAGTTGGAGTTTTGTGTGATGTTATACTTCTTTATTAAGACACTGCTGTTCTTTTCTTGCAGAGTCTTCAGGCAGAGAAGAGAAGAAGACCAACTAAAAATATGATTAACATCAATAGCCGCCTACAGGATGTCTTTGGCTATGCCATTAAGGCTGCGTATCCAGACTTGGACAGCCCTCCTCTGGTCGTAACTCCAAGTCAGCAGCCCAAGTTTGGAGACTATCAATGTAATAGTGCCATGGGTATTTCGCAGGTNATGTATCATTTGTTTTGCCTGGCCCTGGGTGACTTGATTCTCTTACATATCATCACTCCTATGAACATAAGTAACAGTAAATTCTTGTATCTTCAAGGAAAGGGGACACTTTCCACATGGGACTGGGGTGTAGCTCAGTGAGAGCAGTATTTATATTGTTTTGTTTGGTACTTCTTGCTGTGTTCTGGATTGGTGTGTGTGGTTAATGACATTTGGAAAGTGAAATTAAAAGTTATGTTAACAAATTATTGCTGGGCATGGTGACAGATGCCTGTGATCTCAGCACTGCAGGGCTGGTGCAGGAGAATTGCCACAAGTAAAGGGCAGCCTGGGTTACATGATGACGGTGTCTTTTTCTTCAAAGGTGCATGAAGATCACCACCATCAATTACTTGTTACAACTAGGATGTTTTTGAAGCAGACTTTGTAGTCTGTTTTTCCTTTTCTATTTTGGTTTCTTGAGATACAGTCACTTTGTAACCAAGTCTCTTGCCTCAGCCCTCAGGTACTGGGATTTCTGGCATGTGCCCCTCAGACAGCCAGGTTTTGTTTTTAAGCTGAGGAGTTCCTTATTTGCAGTAGCTACATTATCTGACTACATGTGACCTGTATCTGTTTCCTTCGCTTTTTATGTTGATCGGGAAGGGGAAGGGTTTGCTCTTGAGCAGACTTTTTTTCTCTAATGCTCCTGTGAGATTTTTACTGGTTTTTCTTTATTTTGTTTATTTATTTATTTATTTGGTTTTTCGAGGCAAGGTTTCTCTATATAGCTTTGGAGTCTGTCCTGGAACTGACTCTGTAGACCAGGCTGGCCTTGAACTCACAGACATCCTCTGCCTCTGCCTCCTGGAATTAAAGATGTGCACCACCACCACCACCCAGTGGTTTTTTCTTTTTGATGCTGGGCTTCTTAACCCAGGGAGTCAGAACCACTCAGCCACATCCCCAACCCAAGAGTGCTGCTTATGAATAGTAGACAGTTACATGACTTGAAATTAAGAATGTGGATGTGCTGGCTCAGGCTTTGTAGTGTAGGCTTTGTTGTGTCTTGAAGGGGCAGGCGTGAAGCTGGTTTTAGTAGAGACGTGTGGTTTGGGCATGTTTTGGTTCCTCTTGGCACTGGTGGTTATCCGGTCACAGGTGGTTGAGCTTTGCATCTACTTGATGAGTGTTACACAAACGTAGCTCATGCCTTGTCAGTGATCCTCGGAACTCGCTACCTGTGCTAATGAATTGTCTCACATTGTGTTGTAGATGCTCAAAGCAAAGGAACAGAAAGTTAATCCTAGAGAAATTGCAGAAAACATTACCAAACACCTGCCGAACAATGAATATATTGACAAAGTTGAAATTGCGGGTCCTGGTATGATATGCTAGCTTTCTTAATACCTGTATTGATAAGTGCTTTTTGAGATTTAAGACTTCAATTCTGGATCTGGGGGTGTGACTCAGTGGTAAAGTGCTTTCCTAACACGTACAACAAGATCTTTGAGCTTAAGAGCTACCATTTTGGTGACCTGTCCTCAGATGGCTTACTTTTCCTTCTGCTGACTCAGGTTTTCATCAGCAGAAGGACTAGGTAATGTGGCTAAGCCTGCAATAGAAGGGCTTTTTCTGTTTGCTAAGAGATGGGTCAACCATGTGTGAAAATGGATGGGCGGGAGTAATATGCAGCAGCTTTTGGTGAGGGAGGCGGTGACGATTTGAAATAGATGCTGCGGCAGGTGTTTTCCGAGGGACTTGAGTAGTTGTCTTGATTGCTGTTAGAATCCTGAGGAGTTTTGCCTCAGCTCTATCACACTTTCTGGAACCAGCGTAAGTGAACTGGAGACTGATCATTTTTTTACTATTTTAGGTTTCATTAATGTCCACTTGAGAAAGGACTTTGTGTCAGAACAGTTGACCAATCTCTTAGTAAATGGAGTTCAGCTACCCACTCTTGGAGAGAATAAAAAAGTATGTACTAATACTAAAGTACTAAAATAAAGTATTTTAGACTTGCATGGCATATGCCATNGTTGGGAATGACATTCACTCTAATCTTGAGATCATAAGTGTAACTGGGAAGTAGATTTCTGGTGTGTTCTATAATTTTTTGATCTCATTCCATAGGCATTTAAGATTTATAACTGGTACTTATGCAACTATTGCTGAATAGTATTCTTGAATAGTAATTTGTATAAATTAATTTCTTTATCAGTTAATATGCAATTAGAGCCACAAGAAAATCTAATGCATGAATTAGAATCTAGACTAATATTTAAGACATTTTTAAATGATACTATGATAAAATATGTCCTCTTTTAAAACTCTTTTTCTGTTTTAGGTTATAGTTGACTTTTCCTCTCCCAACATAGCTAAAGAGATGCATGTTGGCCACCTCAGGTCAACTATCATAGGAGAAAGTATGAGCCGACTCTTTGAATTTGCAGGATACGATGTGCTAAGGTGTGTTCTCTTGCTTTTGCTTGGAAATTAAAGGTGTCTATTAAAAATGACAACTCATTTTTGAAGTATCTTCAACACCTGGGCTCAAAAGCTCAGTTCTATTTTGTAGTCACTTACACAGTAATCTTTTAAAAATATATCCTGAGGGGAAATAAAAGAGAAAATGTTAAATATATATCCTGGGGGCTGGGGAGATGGCTCAGGGGTTAAAGCACCGACTGCTCTTGCTGAGGACCCAAGCGCAGTTCTAGGGGATCCAGTGTGCTTTTCGGGCTTCTACAAGTGTTGCCTGCATGTGCACAGACTCAATATCATACGCATACACATAAATAAAAATAAATCTTAATCTTATAAAAGTAAAAATATATCCTGGTCCCTACCCCACATCTGAACTTTTTAAATGCTTTTTGTAGACTTTCTGTGGAACCAAGGGTACATCTCTATTCATTCCACAGATTTTTTTTTTTTATTTAAAAAAAAAATTGCATAGTGGCAAAGACCTTTAATCCCAGCACTAGGAGTCAGAAGTAGACAGATCTGAGTTCCAGGCCTGCCTAGTCTAGTGAGTTTCAAGACACCCAGAGCTACATCATGAGACCCTGTCTTGAAAACAACAAAAGATTTATGTGTTTTTATATGTCTGTCCCTGCATTGGTTTATGAGCACTGTGTGCATGCAGTGCCCATAGGACCCAGAAGAGGGCATTGTATTTACCTGGAATTGTAGAAAAAGGCAGTTGTGAACTGCCATACTGGGAACCAAACCCAGGTCCTCTGCAAGAGCAGTGGGTGCTCTTAACTGCTGAGCCATCTCTCCAGCCTTCACAGATATTTCTTGAGTACCTCAGATATAACAAGAACTTAGCTTCTAGCAGTCAGAAAGGNCTAATCAACAAGTGTATGTGTTGGGCTTTGTAGGCCATGGGATGAAACCGGGATTTTATTCCAACTAGTAGAGCCATGTGATCCAAAAGATTGTTGTGGTGCTAGTAAAGAGCTAGGTAAGGAAGAAAACATGTGGTTGAGCAGTCTCTACAGGCAGAGACGGAAGGGTTTGGAGCCATTTCAGTTCCCTACAGTAATTGAAAGTTACATTTTCTTTTTTTCTTGTCTTANACGTGTTTCTTTTAGGGCGAATGAGGCCTATAAAGGTCAGAGAACAACTTATGGGAGCTGGTTGTCTCCTTCCAGGGATGGAAATCAGGTCTTCGGGCTTAGTGACGATGACTAACATTGGCTCAGCTATAATGTTCCTAGTTAGCTACATAATACGCAGTTTATAGCCCATTAATTAGAAATGTATTCATTTGGTAAATCTTAAGTTCTCACCCTATTCAGCTGTTACTAGTTACACAGAGTTGAGTGAATGTGAGAGTCCAAGGCTTCACCTTGGCAGTTAGCAGTCCCATCAAGGAAGCAGCTGTTACTAGAGTGGCAAATTGACACTTAGATGTTAATGGCTTCTAATGGAGTGTACTTTTCATTGAATCTCTACTGTTTTTTTTTGTTTTTTTGTTTTTTATTCTGTTCTCTGATTGTTACTAGGTTAAACCATGTAGGAGATTGGGGGACCCAGTTTGGCATGCTCATCGCTCACCTGCAAGATCAATTTCCAGATTACCTGACAGTTTCACCTCCTATTGGGGATCTTCAGGCCTTTTATAAGGTTTGGCATGATTGTTGTATAATTGTATTTCTGCTACCCTTTTCCCAAATGAAGTTCAACACCATAGTTGATGTTACTATGTACTGAAAAGAATAACGTGAAAACTGGTAAAATACTGAATTATTTAACAAATGGAGCTGGAGAGATGGTTCAGTGGTCTAGAGGATTTATTTCTCTTCCGGAGGACCCGAGATCTGTTCCCAGCACCCACAACAAACAGGTGGCTCAATATTGCTTCTCTAACTAGCTGTAGGGATCTGATGTCTCCTGGCTTCCAAGGGCACTGCACTCGGGTGCACAACCCACANGCAGGAGCGTGCATATACAGAATTTTAAATAATATCTTTACGAGAAAAGAAAGATGCTTACAGATCATAGTTTTCCACATGCTGTGGCTACCTTGGCAATGCTGCATTGCAGAGTGAGAACAAAAGCTGGTTCACAAAATTCACTTGAAAATGAATTCTTTTTTCACTCCTACATACTTACTTGTTTTGTGTGCTTGGAAACAGCCGCCCTGGCGTCCATTTACTTTGTGTGTAGTCATGGAAATAGCTGTCCCTCACCCCTTTACATGTCTTTGCTTTGTTTATTGATATATGCTAAAATTTGATGGACTGGAGAGATGCCTCAGCAGTTAAGAGCACTGGCTGCTCTTCCAGAGGACCTGGGTTCAATTCCCAGCACCCACATGGCAGCTCACAACCGTCTGTCTGTGTAACTCTAGTTCCAGGGGATCTGACACCCTCACACCAGTGCACATAAAATAAAGTAATTATTTTTTTTTGTTTGTTTGGTTTTTTTGTTTTTCGAGACAGGGTTTCTCTGTGTAGCTTTGCGCCTTTTCTGGAACTCACTCGGTAGCCCAGGCTGGCCTCGAACTCACAGAGATCAGCCTGTCTCTGCCTCCCGAGTGCTGGGATTAACGGCGTGCGCCACCACCGCCCGGCAAGTAATTATTTTTAAAAAATGAATTCTACCACATTACCTGCTATACATTGTGTAAGCAAGTAAGAACAGTTTGAGTTTTGTATTGTTTTGTATGGGTTCTTCTGAAATGGGGTGTCTGTGTAGCCTGGGCTGACCTGGAACTGTCTCCTTGGCCACCCTTAAACAGTTTTCCTGCTTCAGCCTCTCAAGAGCTTGGTTTATACATGAGCCACCACACCTGGCTAAAACCAAGTGGTGGTGGTGGTTTAATTTTTAAAATTGATATTTTAAATATTTTGATCTTTATTATACTTGTATGTTAGGGGTAGGTCGTGCATCAAGGCCTNTGTGTGGAAGTCCAAGCACACACTGCAAGAATCAGTTCTCATTCTGTGGGTCCTGGGGTTGAACTCTGGCTCAGCAGCCACTTTGACCCACTGTGCCATCTTGCCAGAGCAGTTTTTAAAAGACAAACATATGCCTGGGTGTGGGGGCAAATGCCTGTAATCTCAGCACTGGGGAGGTGGGGGCAAGAGGATCTAGAGTTCAAAGTTAACCTCAGCTGTAGTAGTGGGTCTAGCCCTATNTTAATTATATAGTGACTTTGATCAGAGTTCTGCTGGATTGGTGTACTGCAGTTTTTATTCATCTACTGTAAGTTTTGTGTGGCTCTTTCCCAGAAAGCAGCTTTGTATATACAATACAGTCTTGTGTTTTCAAAATGATGAAGAATTAGACTACGGGATAAAAAGCAGACACTTGAATTTTGTTGTTTTCTAATAAAAATTTGAAAACTAGGAAAATAACCAATCATNTTAGAATTGCCTTTGGATATAATGGAACAGATTTGCTAATTAATGTAAGTGCGATTTTGCAGTACATTGCTAAAATTTATTGATTCAGTAATGGATCAGTTTTCCAGTGTTTCTTAAAGTTTGAGNTTTTTTTGTGTGCTTAGAGTGGAGGAAATGCATACATGTTTGTATTACCCACTGAGGCCACAAGACAACTTGTGGGAGTCAGTTTTCTCCTACCATTTGGGTCCTGAGAATTGAACTCATATACTTAGGCTGGGCAGCAAGCTCCTTCACCAACTAAACCATCTTAGGAGCCCCAGTTGTTCTTGAAAGTGTTACTTGCAAAGGAACACTAGGAAGCATACCCTGAAGTGGGAAAGCATGTGCTACCCAGAATAGAAATGAAGCACTGAAGGGTCTTGTGGTTTTGATTTTTGAGACAGTTTGTAGGCTAGGCCNGCCTGTATGTAAACTTGCTATTCTGACTGCCTCCAGAATGTTGGGGTTACAAGCAGGAGCCACATACTCAGCTGAGTTTTGTATTTTTAAGAAAAAATAATTTCATTAAAAAAAAAAAGCTAGGCTGTTTGTCATATTTGTCACGTACACTTGCGTGTGTGGGCTTAAGTTAACATCTGGTACCTTCCTTGATCACTATTTATTGAGATAGGGTCTCTTGAGTTCCATCTGGTCTAGCTGGCCAGCTTCCCAGCACACTCTTCTCCTCCCCTCCTCCCTGCACTCCCCCCGCCCAGAATTATTGATTATAGATGGCTGTCAAGACTGCACAGCTGTACTTAGTTAGCTTCTGGGGATGGAACTCTAGTTCTCAAGTGCAGGATGGGCACTTCATCCACTGAGCTCTCTCCCCAGTTCAGCTGTGTCCGACTCCTGAACTCTTTTGGGGACGTGCTTTGCTGTTGGTTGGGTTGGGTTGGGTTTTTTGTTTTTAGAGGCAGGGTATTACTGGAACCCACTGTATAGAGGCAGGCCCACCTGCCTCTGACCCTTTAGTGCTGGGATTAAAAGTGTGTACCACCACACCTGGCTACTCTGGTTTGTTTTGGCTTTGTATTTGTTTTTACAAACTCATATTCTTGGCTCTGTAGAACACTTGTATTCTGAATTTTCTACTTGTGGTGTGTGAGTATGTACAGAAATGAGTACATTCTTCATCTAGAACTACAAGATTGGATCTTACAAATCTTTTAAAAACAGGAATCTAAGAAGAGGTTTGATACTGAGGAGGAATTTAAGAAGCGAGCCTATCAGTGTGTCGTTTCACTGCAGAGTAAGAACCCAGATTTCATAAAGGCCTGGAACCTCATCTGTGACGTCTCCCGTGAAGGTGAGTCTCTAGGGGCCATTAGCTGGCTTGGGTTTTTACTCAGGATTAATTCTAGATTTTGTAATTGGGGTGTTTGTATGTTTTTGTTTTCTTGCTTGTTTCTTCAAACCTCCCATACACTTTCTGAATTAATTGTGTGAATTCAGGTGTGTGCTTTTGCACACAGCCCACATGGAGATCAGAGGACAGGAGCAACTTTGGGGTCTTCTCCTTGTACCTTACTGGAGCAGGATCTCTGTTGTTTCTGCCATGCTATCCTGACCACAATTATCCCATCTTATTATAGTGAGCCAGGCCGTGGTGGCGCACACCTTTAATCCCAGCACTTCAGTCTACAAAGTGAGTCCCAGGACAGCCAGAGCCATTACACAGAGAAACTCTGTCTCAAAAAAACAAACAAAACAACAATCCATCTCATTGTAGCATACTGGGATTATAGATGCACACCACCACATCCAGGAATTTACTGTGTACACCAGGCTGGCCTTGAACTCANAGATCCACCTTCGTCTGCCTCCAGAATGCTGGGATTAAAGGCATGCCACCATTCCCAGGATATGATTTATTTTAAATTATCCATGTGTTTGTGCACGTTAGTGTTGGTGACTGTAGTGACCAGAGGAGGATGTTGGTTCTCTTAGAACTGGGGTTACAGGTCATTGTGAAAGGCTGTTGGGAACTGAACTTAGGCCCTCCACAAGAGCAGTATTTGCTCTTAGTTGCTGAGCCATCTCTCAGCCTGTATCAGTCTTTTGTGGAATGCATGCCTANTTTATTTGGTGCTGAAGATTGAAGCAGGGCCCCATAAATACTGCACCTGTAACCCTCATTGGAGAGTTTTAGAAGGGTGTTTTTCTTACAGGTAAGCAAATATATATATATATATATATTAGTGATAATCTTTTGGGAGGTAGGTGAGGGGTTGCTACATATTAAACCCAGGGTCTCATGCTGGCTAAGCATGTACTATGCCACTGAGCTGTATCCTAAGGCCCAGTGTTTTCTTAGGTATGGTACCATATCCTCTTCCCAAATGGCAGCATATATACTGTTCTGTATTGTACATATCCGATATAATTTATTTCTTTTTGTGTTACAGGTAACAAGTTTTCTAAATGTGGTATTTTTCCCCTTTTGCTTAAATGTTTATATGTTTACTATATTTGGTATTTTCTAGAGTTTAATAAAATCTACGATGCATTGGACATCACTTTAATAGAAAGAGGAGAATCCTTCTATCAAGATAGGATGAAGGATGTTGTAAAGGAATTTGAAGATAAAGGTAGGCATTACATTCTTTTAAATTTCAGATTTATTTATTATTATTTTATGCATATGAATGTTTTATATGCATGTGAATGAGCAAAGTCAGAAGAGGGCAATCAGATTCCTTAGGACTGGAGTAACAGTTGGTTGCTAGCCATCATGGGTGCTGGGGACTGAACCTGGGTCCTTTGCAAGAACAAGTGTTCCTAACTGCTGAACTAATTCTCCAGCCCCCAGTATTACAGTCTTTAAACTTGTGTTATTATTACTGAAACTTGCAAACAGACAAAAATAGAATGAAATTTATAATTACTGAAAAGACCATAAAATCATCACAGAAATATTAAATATAGAATATACCTTATTCTATNCATACACTTTTACATAATTTCATCTACCACTCTGTCCCTGAAAGAACATGTGCTTTGTGCTTGTTCCTATTATTTCACCAAGGAAATAATTCCTTAATTTCCTTTCTTTTTGTGTGTGGTAGAGGCAGGGTCTTGCTATGTAGCCCTGGCTGGCTTGGAATTAAACATGTAAACCACTGTGACCTTGAACTCTCAGAAATTGCCCTGCCTTGTTTGGTAATAATTCCCCATCCCCCAATTTGATTGAACCCAAGGACTTGTACCTTGCACATGCTAGGCAAGCACTCTGCTGCTATGCTGTCAGTTCCAGCAATAATGTCTTCATGCCATTCAGTAGACAATTCAGATTTCCCAATGGGATTTATTTTAATTCCATCATTTGTTCATTCAAATATAGGGTCTCTGAATCCACAAGCTGGCTTGGAACTCACAGTCCTCCTGCCTCAGCTTCCCAAGTGCATGTTTGAACTCTATCAAACTTCATAATTTTTTAATCATAGGGTTTGGTTTGGTTTTGTTTGGTTTGGTTTTGTTTTGTTTTGTTTTCAGAGTCTCAGTATTTATTTGGTCTGTTAATACATAGTAGCCCTCCTTTATTTACGTGTGTATTTTTTTTTTTTTTGATCTGTAAGGAAGGGAAATCCTGGCTAGCCTGGGGCTGTGGTGGCATACACCTTTAATCCCAGCAGTTGGGAGGCAGAGTCAGGCAGACCTCTGAATTCGAGGCCACTCTGCAGAGTGAGTTCCAAGATAGCCAGAGCTAAACAGTGAAACCCTGTCTCGAAAAAAAAAAAAGAGCCCTGGCTAGCCTGGAACTTGCTGTATAGACTATGTTGGCCTCAGATTTGTAGCACTCCTCCCCTTTTTGCCTCCACAGTGCTGGAATTACAGGCATTGCATTGCTCTACCATTCCTGGATATATTTCTTTCAGTGTTAAAGAAAAAAGGCTTATAGAATTCTCCTATTGGTATAACAATCTCACTTT
The DNA here is from genome assembly GCA_001675575.1 of Neotoma lepida. Classification (NCBI taxonomy): domain Eukaryota; kingdom Metazoa; phylum Chordata; class Mammalia; order Rodentia; family Cricetidae; genus Neotoma; species Neotoma lepida. The sequence continues at coordinate 595,741 of LZPO01107912.1, forward strand.
GTATTCTAGGCTGGTCTCACACTTACGATTCTCTTGTCCCGGCTTCCTAAATGCTGGGATTACAGGCATGAACCTGGTTCTGTCTGTTTTTGTGTTTTTTGAGACAGGGTTTCTTTGTAACAGCTTTAGCTGTCCTGGAACTTGCTCAGGAGACCAGGCTGGCCTCGAACTCAGATCCTCTTCCCTCTGCCTCTCAAGTGCTGGAATTCAAGGCATAGGCACTACCACCTGNCATCTGCCTGTATTTTTTAAAGAAGATTCATTCAATCTGGTTTGCTTTGATCTTCAAGAATACAAACAATGTCTGGTTGTCTTGGTGAGATTATGATTAGTTAGTGGGTTTAGGTACTAAGACTGAGTCAGCCTGATTCGACTATAAATTTCTCTATCATACTTTGCCCTGTAGTTTCAATAGCTGTTAATGACTGTGGCTTTGGTAGTATGCTATCATTCCCTCTCCAATTTTTAACTGGGATTTTGTGCAAAAATTTGCCCAATAATTTTGGGGTTTTGTGACAGGATTTCACTGCCTACTCCAGTCGGTCTCAAATCCACAGTGGTTCATGATCGTCTTTGTTTTCTTGTGAAGATTTATATCTTGTTGGACATAGTGTGGTGCACGCCTTTAATCCCATCATTTGGGAGGCAGGTGGATCTCTCTGAGTTCCAGGACATTCAGGGCTACACAGAAAAACCCTGTGTTGATAAACAACAAAAAACAATGTATATATCTTGATGTGCATAAGTGCTTGCCTGCATGTGTGAGTGTGAGAGAGTGCACCANGTGCACACCCACGGAGGCCAGAAGAGGGCATCAGATTCCCTGGAACTGGAGTTACAGTCAGTTGTGAGTTGTCTGTCATGTGGCTGTTGGGAACCAAACCCAGGTCAGTCTTCTGCAAGAGCAGCAAGTGTTCTTTTTTATTATTATTATTAAATTTTTTAAAATTTATTCTACATACCAATCACAGTTTCCCCTACCTCCTTTCTACCCCCACCTCCCATCCACTCCTCAGAAAGGGTAAGGCCTCCCATGGAAGTCAACAAAGCATGGCATACCAAGTTGCGGCAGGACCAAGCTCCTCCCCCCTGCATCAAGGCTGGGCGACGCATCCCACCATAGGGAGTAGGTTCCAGAAAGCTAGCTCATGCACCAGGGACAGATCCTGGTCCCACTGCCAGGGGCTCCACCAAACAGACCAAGCTATACAACTGTCACCCACATGTAGAGGGCCTAGGTCAGTCCCATGCAGGCTTCCTAGCTATCGGTCTAATGTCTGTGAGCTCCCATGAGCTGGAGTCAGCTGTCTCTGTGGGTTTCCCCATCATGATCTTGACCCCCCAACCCCCCTTGCTTATATTATAATCCCTCCTCCCTCTTCAACTGGACTCCGGAGCTCGGCCCAGTGATTGGCTGTGGATCTCTGCATCACAGCAAGTGTTCTTATTTTTTTATTTTTATTTTTTTATTTTTTATTTTTTTTTGGTTTTTCGAGACAGGGTTTCTCTGTGTAGTTTTGTGCCTTTCCTGGAACTCACTCGGTAGCCCAGGCTGGCCTCGAACTCACAGAGATCCACCTGCCTCTGCCTCCCGAGTGCTGGGATTAAAGGTGTGCGCCACCATCGCCCAGCGCTATTGATGCTTTTAAAAGTTTCAGAAGCCAGAGGATACAGAATTAAAAGCCAATTGCCACATTTTCATTATCCATTCATCAGTTANGCCACCACCCGGCTACAGCAAGTGTTCTTAACCACTGAGCCATCCTTCAGCCCTGAAGCCTGGTTCTTGAATGTGGAAATGGAGTCTAGGAACCATACTTTGAAGATAATAAAACAATATTCATGGGAGTTTGTTGGCATTGTGGATATGAAGATTGAACACAGGGTCTTACATACTCCTAGCTCTGTTCCCAGCCCTGGTCAGCACAAGAGAAGTCAGGGCCCATAAACAATGAACCTGAGATTCACACACAAGCAGTCTTCCTTCACAGGCTGTATAGTTTTAACTACTACCTATCAGTCTGTTTCCTAAACTGTAAGATAGTATGGTAGCATAAACCACATAGTAACTGTAGCTACTCTAAACATTAAATTTGGGATTTAATATTATGAGTGACACAAAAATCAAATAGAGCTGTTAGAATGTTCCTTCCTGTCTCTTCTTGGGTCTAAGAACTTTGCTCTTTCATTATAGGCACATGAACACAGTTTTATTTCTTCCTGCTCTTTATTCCAGGTACTAAAAATCTTGCTGTTTCAGCTCATTGAGAGGCCCTGTTTTCCTTCCAGAGGAAGGTTATGTATGGTTCCACCCAGAAAGCAAAGCACAAATGTTCATATTTTGTCTGCTGAGCCTTGGTTGGATCTGAGTTTGACCAGATTTGTGGGGGTACAGAACATAGTATTTGACCCTGTGCCTTGAATTCAGTCTTGGCCGTAGACCATGTGGAATAATCATGATTTCCTCAGCTCTTTAATATTCTTTTAAAATACTCAGAGGCCTGGAGAAGGCTCTGCAGGTAGAGGTACTTGCTGCCAAGCCTGGTGTCCTGAGTTCAGTCCCTCAGACCCACATGGTAGGAGGAAAGTAGCAGTTCCCAAAAGGTGTCCTCTGACCTCCACATTCACACTGTAGTGCATGCACCACCCACATTCTCTCTCACACAATATATAAGCTTAGTTTTTAAAAAAAACTGTTCATATAGTAGCCAAGTATTTATGTGGTCCTAAAATAAACTAGGATTATGGATCCAGGAGGGGTCTTTTAGCTTTGTTAATGGTTTTTTTTTCTTTTTGTTGTTTTATGTGGGTCTTTTTTTCTTTGTTGCTAGGATTTGTGCAAGTGGATGATGGCAGGAAAATTGTCTTCGTGCCCGGGTGTTCTATACCGTTAACCATAGTGAAATCCGATGGGGGCTTTACTTACGATACATCTGACCTGGCTGCTATCAAACAGAGACTATTTGAGGAAAAAGCAGATAAGATCATCTATGTGGTGGACAATGGACAAGTAAGTTAGATTTGTCTAGGGCCTGATTGCATTGGCACTTAAAGATTAAAAAAATTCACTAGAAACTTAACAATTCAGAACACTGGTGGATCTTTGGAGAAAAAACAGGGTTGGACCCAGCTTTGTAGCTGCTTTCTGAATGTATAGATTATTCCTAGCCTGGGGAAGCAGAGGCAGNTGGATCTCCAAATTCAAGAACAGCCAGGGCTACACAGAGNGGAAAAAACGATTGTTCCTCTCTGCGATGGTGGTGTGGCAAACAGGTCCTTCTGTGTAATATCCTGGTTTTGGTTATTACAAAAAGTTATAGGTTTCCTCTTTGTTAATGTGGCATAGTGGCTCTGCTTTTATTTAAATTAATTTTAACATATAGACACATAGAAATTGTACTTCATGGAAACAAAAGCCATGTGACTTTTGTTGTGGGATAAGGTCTCAGGTAGACCTCAGACTTGAAGAATCCCACCTTTCTGGATGAAAACTAAGATTTAATAGAAAGAAACTATTTTTGTGAATTTGTCCTTAGTCACTTTTGTTTTTGCTCTGGTGAGGATCTGAGCCTGTGTTTGGCATATGGTAGGCAAGTGTTATGTCCCTCCATTACT